>PVLC010002738.1:0-109169 GCA_004027655.1 Graphiurus murinus
TCTCCCCACTTTCCCCACTTGCTGGATGTCATCAACAGAGAAGACTTTGTCTGCCACCTCTTCTACCATGATGTTTTTTCTCACCTCAAGCCAAAAGCAGTGGACCCAGCTGACTATTTTGCAACCATGAGTCAAAAGAAATCTTTTCTCCTTTAAGTTGTTAATGTCAGGTGCTTTTTTTTCCCCCACAGTATCAGTGACCAATTTACATTCATTTGCACTATGCTCTCTATTTTTTCTTATATAACATCTTTTTCTTGCTCAGTGAGAGTGAGTTGTAAGTTTATTTCTTCAATATGTCAAGATACATTTCTGTGACTTTTAAATATAGAGACACAATTTTGCCAGATAATTATAAGTCATGGTTTTTTACTATTTAAATTCTTTTCTTTAGGTGTAAATAAAAAATATGAATTTACAGAGAATTGTATGACTATTTTTATTCTGGGTTGTGAATGTTATTGTATTTTTATTTAAATAAAAATGTTCATGTATTTTATACTGATGTCCTTGAAAACTGATTTTGACTCTTTAACCATATTCTTATGTTACTACTGATATTAGACATTTTAATCAGCTCCATATTAGGATTTTATGTATTCGTATTTTGTAATTTTTTCTGGTTGGTTTTGTGGGATGTTTGTACTATATTTGTTTTCACTGTTCAGACATAACATAGTCATATTTTCAGTCTTCCTTTTGATATTGACATTGTGTTGTTCAATTTTTTCTCCTGTATCTTAAACAGAGAACTTTGTCATTTATTTGATTTGAGTATTCCAAAGAATGAGGACAGGAAGCTCAAATCCAGGGTAATATTATTTTCTTCATTTCTTCTTTTGTTTAAACCAACAATTAAGGAATAATAACATGGTGAAGAGTTCACAGCCCATATATAAAGCTGAACTCCATCACATGGTAGTAGAGGATCTTGTGAAAATTTTTCTGACCTGTTAGCTTATATTTCTTTTGCATATACTTTTGTTGATGAATGTAATTATACCATAATGAGGCTCAAAGTGATAGAAACATACATATATATTTCACATGATGTATTTCCTTTCTCATTTCATCCTCATTGCCCCCCTCCTTCTCCATAAATGTTAATAAGATTGTTAATGATACCTTCAAGTATGAACATAACATTATGTGAAGAGTTTTCTTCCTCAATCCTTCTTTTTTCCCTTCCCATGCCCCTCCCCCTATCTCCTTCCAGTTTTCTACTGATTTCATTTATCTGGTCCCTTTTTTTCCCCCTTATTTTCTCCCTAACTTCCACAGTTTGAGACAAAGCATATAACCCTTCATTTTATGAGACTGGCTAATCTCACTTAACATAATACTCCCCAGTTGCAACAATTTTATGCAAATTAGATAA
This sequence comes from Graphiurus murinus, assembly GCA_004027655.1. Lineage (NCBI taxonomy): Eukaryota > Metazoa > Chordata > Mammalia > Rodentia > Gliridae > Graphiurus > Graphiurus murinus. The sequence goes on from PVLC010002738.1 coordinate 1,379, forward strand.
TTTTTTACTTCTTTATTATTAAATTCCATTGTGTTTATATACACTGCATTTTCCTTATCCTTTCTTCTGCTGATGGACACTTAGTTTGTTCCATAATTTGGCAACTGCAAATTATGCTGCTATAAACATGGACATGCACATATTGCTATAGTACTCTGACTTTAATTGTTTTGGAAAGATATCAAGGAGCGGGAAAGCTAGGTCTCATGGCAATTCCATTTCTAGTCTTTTGAGGACCTTGCATACAGATCTCCAGAGTAGCTAATATATGATAAACCCAGAGCCAACAGCACTATAGCTTATATTTCTGAATTCACAAAATGAGCATAAACTTTGTAACCATTTTATGAAATTTAGGGGAAAGTTAAATTAAGATATATACAAATTGCTTAGAATTGATTATGATTCAAAAGGCAATCTTGCTTGATGTTATTACTATTTTCTACCCCCATGATCTGAAGGAAGAAATGAACATTTTCCTACCCCTGATCCTCTGTTTCATCTGCTTCATTGGCAAGTTCAAGATTATTCTATGTCTGGTTTGTTTTTTGGAATAAAGCTTTTATCATACAGCAAGGATTCTTTTGGGCATAACTATCTCATGACCTCAGGGACTGTTCTGTACTTTACCAAAAACTTCTGATTTCAGACCAACAGTTAATTCAAATAAAGTCCTTCTCCATTCACTACCTGCTTCACCATCTGACCTTGTATCTTTAATTGATTCTGGTGGTGTTCTGCAGGGTTCTACAATGCACATTATAGTGAAAAATGTATTTTTTTCTTGAGAAACTACATATCGTGGTTTACATCAGTGCAGAAGTAGGGGGAATTTCTCACTGTTTGACAAATTCAGATAAATAACTCTTTTATTAATTTAACAGAATTGCAGAATATTTTTCCTGTTCATATTATACATGTCAATGGACAAAGAAAGAATCAGTGAAGTCAGTTAGATACTGTGTTCAACACCTCTCCTCTTTTCTAGAAAGTATGAAACAATGAAATTATCTATCACTTTTTACATTTCTGAAGCAGAATATCAGAATATCCTGTCACACTATTTTCAGTGGCCTATTATGTTGTCAGACTCATAAATATATGTACCTATCACTTGAGCAACACTTACCACAGATTCACTTTATGAGTGAATGAAGAAGTGCTGAGTATACAGGCCAGTTTTTTCTCCTAGAGGGATTTACCTATAGTGAGGAAGGCCACCTAATCTGTGCAAATATTCACATGCAGGGCAATCACAGATTTAAACAGACTTTGGAGGAAATAAAAGTAGATGCTACAATATACCATAAAGGGAGATTAAACCAGGGTGAAAAGGAGCTTTTTGTGCAAACATTTGAGTGGAGACTTCAAACATGAGAATAACTTGGCATTGTAACTGGGGATTTGAGAGGTGGACAAAGTCAACTAGTTTGTGCTGTGTAGAGCATAGTGTGGAGATTGAATAACACAACATATGAGAAGCCATATGGAAGAATTTCAAGCAAACATGCATGAATCATATCTTAAGAAGGAAATATTTATTTGGGCTCACAGTTTCATAGGTTTTCAATCCATGGTTGGTGGCTCCATTATTTCTCATAGTGTGGTGAGACAGTACACCATAGCACAAAGACGTGGAACAAAGTTGCTCTAATTATGAAAGAGGGAGAGGCCATGGAAAAATTATACCCAAAAAGTTATACCTTTCCAGAGCAGACTTCCAGTGATCTATTTCTCCAACTAGGCCTCATCTCCAATAATTTCTTTCATCTCCAAATAATTCTATGAAGTTATTAATTCTTCAATGTATTAATATACTGAAGAGGTAGAGTTCATGTTATCCAAGCAGTCTTCAAAAACTCTCCTCTGGACATGGCTGCACTGGGGACCAAACTTCAGCAAGGGAGACTTTGGGAGCCATTCTAGATCTACGGGTACAAAGATCTAGTTTGACTTTTCAATAGACCACTTTGCTTGTGCTTTCTAATAAATAAATATTAATACACTGAGGGAGATGATTGAAGCAATTAAGCAACTCAGATGTGTACTATTGGAGAGAATACTAGAATAAGAACCAATTTAGAAGCAGTTTTATAAAACTAAATGAATATGACAATAGAGAAACCCTAGCTTCCTCTTTGTAGTACATCAAGCAATTGCAGCCCACATAAACAGCAATTTAAATAATTTTCTTTGTCAGGAATTAATATTGTTTCTATTTTTTACCTTATTTTCCTTGATTTTTTTCTTTCCTACTTTTTTTCTCTTTATTTCTCTTTAATATGCAAATATAATTTTGGAAAGCTAAACAAGGAAAACCCTATTTTCCTTTTAAATAAAAGGCATCAATTATGTTTATGATTAACTAGAAATCAATAGATTCAAAGAAAGAAGAGCTATTGGTGCACATCAATTTTTTAACTACTGTTGGGCTTTTTCAGTTTTAAGTAAACATATCATTAAATAGTTCTTTATAACAGCACACAAATTAATTACTCAAAGAAAATCAATACTTCTTGATGTGCCACCTGAGTTTCCAGATTCTGCCAATCTTTAATGTTTTGGAAAGCACAAGTCTTTACAAATAAGAGAACTCTTGTTGCTGTATTTCTCATGATTTTACTACCGAAGTGCTCTTCTAATTTAAAAAAAATTTTTTTTTGAAAGAGAAGTCTGAAATTCTGGAATATAAAAACAGCCGTAACTTCTAAAATAAATCTTTACTTACACCTTTTTTTCTGAAAATAAAATAGTAATTATTAAGCATTTTGGATATTTTTTATTCTTTTTAGCAATTAATCTGCACTTTCAAATTTTATTCTTGAACTCTTAATAATACATTCTCCAGGGTAATGTTCTTTAAAGGATGAATCTTAAATTATTTTTCCTTTGCCTAAATCCTGCAATAATTTACCACTGCAATTAAAATAAATAGTGAATCCCATAGTATAATCACTGCAGCCGGGCATGGTGGTGCATGCTTGTAATCCCAGCATTCGGGAGGCTGAGACCGGAGGATCCGGGTTTGCGGCCAGCCTCAGCTACCTAGCGAGGCACTCCGCCACTTAGTGAGACCCGGTTTCAAAATAAAGAATAAAAAATAGGGCTGGGGGTGTAGCTTGGAGGTAGAATGCCCCTGAGTTTAATCCCCAGTACCACACACACAAAAAAAAAAAAGTATAATCATTGCTACCTCCCCAGCTTCACTTAACATTACCTTTCTTAATTAACTATGGGGCAGAGATACTGTTTTTATTCTTGATGTTTCTTAAATGCTTCCAGCTCTGACTCAGATACATTATTGACTGAATTCTTTTACACACAGACAACAGTGGGAAAAATTCTCCATTGACAGTTACCAGCCACCTGGCCCCTAAAGAACAAGAGCCTGAGCTTTAAAGTTCATTCAAATGTCAGTCTCTGGTGTTAAGAATACTAACCTAATGCTATAGTCCTATGGACTGGTCATTTTCTTATTCAGTTGACCTATTCTTTTACGGTTCTGTCTTTTAGGGAACATTCTATGACCACCCATATGTGTTCAACCTATCCTAATACATTTCTTTGTTTTAGTATTTTCACTTATGAGTATCTAAATTTGGAGTTTTCTACTTACTTTTAGATATTCTTATTTTTTGTTCTACAATGGAGAAAACTAAGCAGAGCCTGGGTCTTCCTGATGCACTGCTGTACCTTCACCACTAAGGATAGCATCAAGAAAGCCTATATCCTTAGATATTTGTAGAATGTTGAATGAAAGAAGGAAAAACAACAACTAAGTTCATAATTGCAATGTAAAATTGGAATTGACAATTTTTTAAAAAGTGTACATCTGCATTAGAGGTGTGCAATGACCAGTGAATAGGTCATGCATGCAGTCTGATTCTGTATAGTCTGGAGAGCAAAGAATAACTTTTACAATTTAAATGATTCTAAAATAAGAAGTGAAGAATTTAGGACAGACTGTATATGGTCCAAAAAGATCAGAGTGTTGTCTATCAGGCCTGGCCTGTAAAGAATACGTTCGCTGACCCTGTTCTAGACTAAGTCCTCACTGAACCAAATGTTTTCTGAATGGATTTGGATTTTATTCTGCTTCAATTTCCCTCCAAGCAAAAAACAAACAAACAAACAAAAACAAAAAACATGGATTTGGATTAAAGGATCTTTTAATTTCCTTCAAGGTTAGACTAGTGATAGTCCTTGTAAATGGAGGAAATGTAGTAATGTAGTTAGCCATGCAAGCTCTCCTCCGTCTCCTAGAGGATGGAGATAAGAAAGAGAAATTGTAGGAGAGAGTAGTTATGAGAATTTATAAAGAGTATTACTTAAGTAAAGCCTCTCCAGGGAACCTGAGGAAATGCAATAACTGTCTTGAACTTCAATAAAAGAAATATATCATCAAACTCTACTCCAGTTAAAATGCAAATCTCTCTTCATGGATCTTTGGCATGTACACCCAAGTTTTCAACGTACAAATAATATAAATAGGGAAGATCAATGATAAGTTAGAATAAAATTTTTGTATGGATGAAAAATCTAGATTGACTACAATCTGCCTGTGTTCAAATTCTGACACCACCAGTTGCTAGATGTGTGTCTCTGAATATACTTTTATATGTATCTTCAATTTTTTTAATTAGTAATAATTGAGTTCCTACCTTATAGATTTGTCAGGAAGCTAAGTGAGCTAATATTTGTAGTGCACTTACACAGTGTCTGGAACATATTATGCATTATAATATTTCAGTTAAAGAGAATTTCATTGATGGTGTACTTTATTTTAATACATCATTTTAAAGAAATGAAATTGCCTAGTAAATAATCAGTGCTATGATAAGAGTACCTCATATTTCTGTATCTCATATGCCTAATAAAGGTGTGTAATAACTAATTTTATATTGAATTCACCAGCTAGTTCATTATGTGAGAGCATGTATTTATTTTCAAGTTATCTTTCATTCTTAAAAGGAAAACCTTTTCTTTCCTTTCTAAATTTCATTCCTATACACTTCAAAGTGAAAACTCAATTTTACTTTTAAAACTTCACTTGGAAAATAAAAGAATAAGATCTGCTTATTGGTTACAATTATTAAATAAAAGAATAAGATCTGCTTATTGGTTACAATTATTAACCATTTAAACCACATGAAAGCACAATAAATAGCAGATTTGTAAGCTATAGACAAGGAGAACATTTCTAATAAGACTATAATTGTATTTATAATGTCCCTCAAGATCTCAGGGAGAGTAGGCAGCCATGTAGGAGGAGGGACTTGGTTGCTGAGGAGGCGTCCCTGGCTGGGTCGCCTTGGGGATTGTTTAAGTTTGCTCCTCCCCCTCCTCTCACTCCTTTGCTCTGGCCTCCATGATGTGAAAGCAGTGCTTTAATCTCTCCTTCTCTGCTTCCTGCCACCATGTTCTGAGCTCTGTAGATCTGGCCTGACATGGACTAAACCTCTGAAATCTCCCAAAATAAGCAAATAAATATTTCTTCCTCTAAGCTGTGGCATCATTTGTTTTGGATTACAACCGTAAAGAAGGTTGACTGAGACAATTACAAATAATATGCTAAACTGTGTAGTTGTTGTTGTTACTGCTCTTCTTCATTATTGCTGTTTTTCTTCTTTTTTTTACTTTTTTTGGTGCATTATAGTCTCACATCATAACATGGTTGATAGGGATAGTGACATACATGTACACAGCACTTGATAAGTTTTCCCCGGCTTCCTCCCCACTACCACCTTTCCGTATATAAGTTAGTGAGACTGGAACTAATCTTGTTTTAATAAATATAGTAGTAAAATAGAGTGTAAAGCCAGTAAGAAAACAGCCTACCTGGATTTGTGTCCTGTAAGACTTATGGTTATTTTAGCTTACATTCCACCCACAGTCTGATGATGTCACATTTTATTTATACAACTTGAAAACCTATATTTATTTGGAGATTTGTAATTCCTACTCTCTCATTAACAGTTCACTCTTGACATCTCTAACACAAAATTCTTCACTTTCTTCCAAAAGACTTTTCCAGATTTTTATATATTATCATATTATAAGTACATGCTTTCAATTTTCCTTAACAAACATCTTAAGTCTGTTCTGGAGAGTGAATAGGTCCCAGTGATTGAAACCGGACAGTGGAGCTGGACTACCTGGATAGTAATCCAGATAACCCGGATCTGTCATGTAGAAGCTTCTGACCTGAGCAAGAGATAGCTCTTCTACATATCTTAACTTTCTCACCTATAAAATGAAAAAAAAAAAAAAGATTGTACATCCTACCATGAATTACATTTTTATAAAGTTAAATAATATGATAACAAATTTAATTATATAACATAAGAAAATAATTAGATAATAGAAGAAAATAGTTTCAACATAGATATTCAAAGCAGTTAACTCGTGTTTATTTCTCCTTCACTAATTTTCTTTTCATATATCCCATATCACACCCATCAGCAAATTCAAGATATCACAGAACCTAAGTTTTTTTTTTTTTTTTTATTAGCCTATTCTCTAGCAATAGCCTTTTACCCAACCTCCTTGTTTCTACATTTAATGAGATTATTCTATGTTCAAGGTTTACCAGTGGTTTCCAAATTTATTTTGAATAAATAAGTAATGACAGCAGGAAACCTCAGGAATGCTTTCCTATTGCATTTTTTATCATATGTTCTATTATGACTCTTGCTTAAGCGTAGATACCCTGGTGCTTCAGGAACTTGAGTCTGCCTTTTCCTTCAACTTTATTTGTAAAACTCATTTCCCCCCATATTTTTAATATATCCCTTCAAAAACCTCCTTGCTGTAAGGTCTTTCTGATTCATTTAAAAAAATTTTACACATGCACATATACAAACCTGTCTTATCCATCTTACCTGCTTTCTTCTTTTCCATGATATTTTTTACATTCTAATTCATGGTGCATTCACTTAAGCATTTGATAATGATAGTATCACTCCATTAGAATTTAACACAATTAAAACAATAAATTTTAGTCAGTGTTTTGGCTGTCCCCCTCCTTTATAATTCCTGAAAAATGTTCTGTACTGAACAAATATATAGGTACTTAGAAAAATAATTACTTAGTAGATTTATCATTATAATACATTATATTATGTTATGTTGTTATTATTATATTAATTAGTGCATGCTAAGTTCCAGATATATAGAATCTAGAATATTGAAATTGCTTTCATATAGCTCACAATGTAGTAATGAGACAGAATATTTCCATTAGTGTCAGAGTAGATTCTAGGAGTTGATGCTATAGTAGCTGTATTTTAGTACATAGAAAATTACCCTAAATATATATTTTACATATACACACATACGCATTTGTATATGTTTTTGTATGTTGATTTTATTTCAGAGATTAACATATATTTATATGACAGAAAATGATCTTTGGTTTTCAAGGTTCTTCTTTCCTCTGTGGTTTTATTTTTCTTATTTAATATAGTGGCACTTTTTCCTCAAATAACCCTATGCAGCTAGTTAAGTAAATAATATTTAAAGTTTCAGGATGATGGAAGAAATAAAAAAAAAATAGTTCACTAGATGTTACAGATGGTGAGAAATTGGTCTGTTCCATTTTTTATGTATTGCATTATGTGAATAGACAAAATTATGAGTGATCAGAGATTGATATAAGTAGATTAAAGTATGTTGATAAAAACTAATTGTTGCCCAGGAATACCAGGTGAAAAATCTAAAATGAACAAATATTATAAACTTTGCATTTTGGGGATGGAGAGACAGAAACAGCATCTGCCGTCTTGCCACAGAATGGGATTTCAATCTCACTAAACAACTGGATTCCCTATCATCCCTAGGGGATATCTTGGCTGTTCATCAAGGTGTATAAAACCATCGGAATGAAAGATATAAAAACAAGACAGCAAAATAGAACAATAAATTGAGGTAGGAAATAATTCTAATTAAAACTATTGAAGATGAAAATATAAAATCAGGAACTTCACATCCCCACACAAGGAAGGCTTTATACTTTTCATTTTTTATACTGCTGGTGCCAGGCTCTTCAATGGCAAAATTTGGTATCAGTTCTGACTGGAGAAATGTATAGAGCTCAGAGACATGTGTACAAAGCACATTCCTTAATTATGTATTGATTGAACTTTAAGGCTGTTATGGAGTGACCTAGGCAGTAACTTTTAATACACACAAATATACATTGTCACTGTTAGTATATATAAGCCTTTATAATGTATGACTCTTGACATTGTGATTATCAAATTATATATAAGGTTTCCTAACAACATTTGTCAAAGCAAACTTATTATAATTACCTTAAACCCCTAGATATTTTTATCCCAATAAAAATAATGCTCCCTTATATTTTCTTTCTTTTATATGTGTATACATATGACATACCTATACATGCACACAATCAGACACATTTATAGTGACATATCTAATATTATATTATATATATAGTGAAAATATATATTCACTATCATATCAAGGCTATTTCTATGTAAAAAGGTTCACAACATTATTATGAATATGATGCCACTATTAATAATCAAGTAAACACTCTTGGGGGATAAAGCTTATTAGAATTTCAACTTCTACTTGCACGCTTGCACTTGTATGTAGGGCACAGGAACTGAGATTTACTGAGTACCTACTGTCTATCAAACCTGTATCTACTATTCCTGGTAGTGTAAATCAGGTTCTAATCAAGAATGCAAAACACCCAGCCAGTTATTTATTTTTTTTAAGACCTTTTTTGGTGCACTATAGTCTCACATCTTAATACAGTTCACAGTGGTAGTGACATGCATGCACACAGCACTTGGTGGGCTTTCCCCCAGCTCCCTCCACACTCCCTCCTTTCTCCATACAGGATTTTGAGATTGACATTGGTATTTTCCTATATATACGTAATGTCAATGGAAGTGGTTCCTTCATTCATCCTCCCTCTCCCGCTTTTTCTCCTAGCCCAGCCAGTAATTTTAAGATAAATTGTTATCATAAGAAATAGCTAAACTAGTGTTGGAAAACGTGAAAAGCAAAGTGAGCACGCTGAGTTCACACAGTTGTAATAACTTTAAGAAGCACCCGCCTCCCCCTCTCAATGCTGGGAGAAACAAAGGAATAGATCAGAAACCTGGAGACTGAAAGGTGGTGTCTCTATATCTCTGACTCACACATTAAAGAAGATGGCATTTTCCAATTGGTACCCAGAATACTAAGAGGTGAAATGATATCATAGAACGGATTCTCACAGGCCTAGAAAACAAACAAAAAGGCAATTTTCTTCTCTTCTCCCATTCTTTCACTTTCCCTCTATTTTCCCTATTGATAGAACATCAAAAAAAAAGTCAGCCGATAAATGAGATCTGTGGTTTCCATAGTCTTAGCACTAGAAACACAAAGCAGAGTGTAAAATGCTGTGTTCAGAGTGAGAAGTAATAGCTTAATAACTGGCTTATTGATTAAGTATGAGATTTTAATTTGTAGAGGATTGAAGGCTTGTTATTTCCCCAGTAATGGCTACCAGTAGTGTTTCATCTTGACTTCTAAATTTACTACCAGATAGCTGACTTTCTTAATGGCATTTTAGTTTACTTCTATACGTATTAAATACCTCAGATTATTAAAATAGATACTTCTAGGTATGCCAATATTAACACTTTTGTTTTACACTTTGGATTTCTCATTTATTTAAAGTTCTCCTCTCTTAGCTCCAATCTTTTACCAATAGATGTTAAGTGAATGGTTCAAGCAGGCTGGAGTATAATGGGAACTAAAAATCTGCTCTTTTTTTTGTTTGGTGAAGAACAATTATACAGAATAGTGGGTTTCATTGTGATATATATATAGTGAGAGAGAGAGAGAGAGAGAGAGAGAGAGAGAGAGAGAGAGAGAGAGAGATAATTTGAACAATTTTAATTCCCAGTCTCCCTCCTTTGTTTCTCCTTAACACCCACATTGGTCCTCTTCCTCTATTTACTGTTCTCCCCCATACTTTTATCAGATCCATTTTCTCCCTTTTTTTTCCTCTACCTTTCATATATGAGAGAAAACATGCAACCCCTGACTTCCTGTGTTTGGCTTATTTCACTTAAAATGATGATGCTCACCAGTTCATCTATTTTCCTGCAAATTATATATATTAATATGTATATATATATAATTATATATATGTACATATAATATGTATATAATGTATATATGTATATAATTATATACATATATTCATATACAATTCATATATACATATACAATTATATACATATATTCGTTTATTATATATAGTATTTGTTTATTATATATTATATCATATTTGTTTATTATACATATATACAATTTGCAAATTATATATATATATTTAGTGGATTAATAAAACTCTGTATGTATATAACATTTTCTTTATCCATTCATCTGTTGATGGATATCCATGTTGGTTCCGTGATTTGGCAATTATGAATTGTGCTTCTATAAACACAGATATACATATATCTTTATAGTATGCTGTTCTCAAGTCTTTTAGATAAACATGGTGGGGTAGGATAACTGAATCATATAATGTTTCCATTTCCAGTCTGTTGAGAGAACTGTAAAGTCTCCACTTTTATGGGTTATTCTTTATATAACTTGTCACTTCTCTCTTGCGGTTTTCAATATTCTTCCTTCTGCATGTTTGTCAATTTGTAATATGGCATGGAAAGATTCTTTTCTGGTCATGTCTATATGAGATTCTAAATGCTTCTTGCACTTATATGACCATGTATTTCCCCAAGATTTGCTGTTATTTTTCTGAACAAGTTTTCTGTTCCCTCAGCATTTAGCTCTTCTCCATCTGGTATGACAATTATGTTGATGTTTGATTTTTTAATAGTGTCACAGAGATCTTGTATGTTATCTTAATTTACTATTATTATTTTTCTGTATTGCTGTCTGACTGTAATATTTTGGCAGAATTTTCTTCAAGCTTTGACTTTTTTTTTTTTTTCTCCTGCTTATATAGTTGTTGAGCCTCTTAACTCAGTTTTTATCTGACTTACTGAGTTGTTTAGATTTCCAATATTTCTGTTTGGTTCTTTAACATAATCTCTCCTTTTTGATATGCTCATTCACATTCCATATTGTCTTCCCTAGTTTATTCAATAATTTATTTGTATCCTCTTAGATTTCAGTGAACTCTTAATAATTATTTTTCTTTAATTCTTTTACATTTCATTTACTTTGATATCTTGGAATCTGTTTCTATAGGGTTATTAACTTTAAGAAAAGGCACATTGCCTTCTTTTTTTCATATTTCTTGTGTTTCCATGTTGACATTTGAGCACTTATTGGGATGGAAATATTTTCCAGTTATATTTGAGAACCTTCTCAGTAAGTATCCTTTCTGTGATGGTATATTTTGAGGTAGAGGTTCATTTTGTAGTGCTGTGTTAGATTCCAACTGAACTTTGTAGTGTAGTCTCCTGTAGCTTCTTTGGCTGTGATTAATGGGTTTTGACATGCCATGCTGAAGCATGAATGGCTTGCTTTCCCTGTAATTTTTGCAAGAGCAGAGCCCCTCTGATAGTTCAGGCAGGTGTTGTATAGACAGCAGAATAAGTGGGTTTGCCTTCTTTGGTTATTCCTACAATGAGGTTGGAAGCTTCTATATAGTAATGGGGGTTCATTGGGTTTTATTCACATCATTCTATTAGTTGAAAACGATTCTGGTACTGATTGTTCCAATCTTTGCAAATGTCCTGAAGATTTTATCCTCTGTTTGGATACTGGTATCCTCACAGGGAGAGGCAGGACACAGGGTCACAGCTCCCTGTCTGTGGCACTCACCTCCAGTCTTGTCATCAATATGCCATCTGATAGGAAGCAGGAGTGACTGATGCTGGAGATCTTTGCAGGTGTGGTTCCTACCATGGTTGTGTTATTCTCTTTGCTGTTGCTGTGGAGGTGAGTGTCCAGGAGAAGACTGCCAGATCCCCCTAGTTGTGCCTGTTTGCGACTGATCCTTATCTGTGGACTTTTGTTTCCTTTTTCTTTAATAAACAATATGTATCAAAGTTTATGTGGGGATAGTTCATACCTGGAGCAAGTTGCCGCTCCTCTCAGTTAGGTTGGGAATGGAGTTCAGTGGTTGAGCACCCGCCCCACCTGCGGGGTGAGCTTGATCCTGTGCACTGTGAAATAAAGTGAAATAAAATAAAGACCAAATAAAAATATCAGCAATAACAGCGGTATAAAAAAAGAGGAATAATATAGAATAAAAAAGTTAAAGAGACAGACATAGAAATAAATTGTTTTTAAAAATAAAAGGAGAAAAAAGTGAAAGGCAGGCAAAAATTAGGAAGGTGAGGAAAGAAAAATGGAAAACAAAAATATTAAAAATTAAGAGACAAGAGAGAGAAACAGAAAAATAGACAAACAGAAAACAACAGCAAAAAATTATTAATTAAAAATAAACATTTCCTCACTGCCTGGGTACCTGAATGAAGGGATGAGAGTGGCAGTTGCATAGGTTGCATCTCAAAGCTTCTCTCCAGTCAGCTTAGACTGTGTGCTCTATGGAGAGAGCAATGCTGGGTTTAATTCACTCCTCTTTGTGATGCTCCCCTGGTGACTGGCTGGACTCACAAACTGTCAATTTTAAAGGGAAGTGACTTCTGTTACCCTCCACATCACAGTCCAGTTTCCCACTGTATAAAATCCTCACTGTGTCAGTCTCTCCTTCAGGGCAAACTGTCTCTTGAGGCAATGGCCCACTGAGCCAGGGAAGATGTATTTCCCTGTGGGACCCAGAAATAGGAAAATGCAGGGTTCTTTAGTTCCCAGAGCAGTGAAAATCAGACAATGATATCCTTCTCAAGATGACTACTGGTTACAGCTCCATTAGGAATACACTGGGAATGCAGATGAGTTCTCTGGGCCAGCATGCTATGCATATTTGGTTTCCTGAGTCCTAGGCCAGAGGCCTAACTCTGGGGATTCCAACAAATCAGGTCCAGTCAATCAACCCCGCAAAACAGAGGGAAAAGTAGTAGTAAAATATACAAAAGAAACTTTAATTGATTTTAGCTACACTAGGAGGACAAGGAATCCAGCATCCTTAGCCTCGTCCATGGGTATTACTAGGACTCCCCAGGTTACATAGACAAGAGGCACAATTATGCACAGTCGAGCAGCCTTGGTCAAACTGTGGTCTGATTGATCATTATCTCATGCTTGGTCAAATGGGGACTTGTTATCAGTTAGAAGAAAGCTGCTGCTTGGGGGTGGGGGAGTTTTGACTGATCATAAGATGTTTATCTATCAACTTTGTTCCTAGAATCCAAGGTGACTCAGAGAGAAGAGACAGATGTAAAACGAAAGCAGAGATGCCAAGTTTCTAATCCTACTTTTAATTACCCAATGTACATTTCAAGGACCTAAGTGAAGAGCTGGCAATTTTAATAAAAGCAGCCTCCAAGTCTACTGCATGCCTATAGGGCACTAAATCCTGCATTAGTGGCACTCACTGGGACTCTTCCCCTTCAATATACGATGCTGAGGGGGCACTCCCTCTCCCTCTCTTGTGTCACCCTGTGATCAATACTGGTGCAATCAATTTCTCCAGCTTCTCCACAAGCCAAAGTCTCTGGGCATCTCCAAGTCTCTGTCTCTGTACTATCCATGGTCACTGGCCTCAACCAGCAGCTACACTTCTGTTGTTTTGATTCTAACTTATAGAGAAGTCAAGAGGAGTGCTTTGTGCTTATAATCTGCCATCTTGAATGTTTTATCTAATCATTTTTGTCTTAGCTGCCCTCTTACTCCTGTGTTGATCATTTAGGCTATGAAAGGGACGCTCTTGAGAGAAAATAAGAACCATCTTCTTTAAACTCCCTATAGTAAATTTGATTCAGCTTCTTGATTACTCAGATATTGTTTTTAGTTCATATTCTATGGGCTTAGCAAGACCTTTGGTGATGAGTGATAGTCCTGCTGATAGAGACTGAATTCTAAATAGTCTGACCAGGTATTACTTGTCTATTGATATTTTAAATAAATTTTTGACTATCCCCATTGGAAGTGTGACCATGTCAAATTAAGCAGTGCTTCCTGGCCCTATGCTGATTATGTCCTTTGAAAAGATAAAGCTACTCTTCTTCATGGCTCACAACCCTGAACTCCATGGGTATGAGAAGGATCAATTATCCATGACCCTGGAACTGGATCGTAATGGTGAGTATTCTTGCCTTCCCTTCAAATCTTGCCCTTGGTCATGTCCATATCTGACAGCCTTGAGGAGATCAGTATATTTAGTAAGTAAAAAAATATTCAATTAGGGAATAAACATCAGACCCTGTGTAAGGTAGTCAGGGATTTCATAAGATCTTTTAAAGTTTTATTGGGGAAGGGATAACTTGTTTTCATGAGATGTGATCAAAGGCTGTCTGTCCCACAGCTCCCTTCAGTTTTTGTTTTTGTTTTTGTTTTCCATGTATACTCTCCTAGGTAGTTGCAGAGGTGGTGGTAAGATTATTTCTGCTGAAATGATTCTTCTAAGAATATCTTTGTGATTTTAGCTAATTCTATCAGCTGATAACTCTCTGAATACACAATACTGGGATTCACACATTTTTTTCTCAGTTGTTAGTCTCACATCTAATTCGAAGAACCCCACCCAACAAATTTTTATACATTAACATATATAGTTAGCACAACATTGCTTGAAGTACTTTTGTTATTCTACTCTAAAAATATAAAGAAATGATGGCTCATCCCGCAACTAATAAACCAGAGGTCCATATTCTAAACAAACTCATATCTAATCAAACCCAAGACCTTTTCACTTTATGTTGGTAAATCTCAAAGAACTAGATAAGCCTTAGCAATATCTAAGGGTTCTATATTTGAACAGGTTAGAAAGGATTCTAAATGAGATTATTCCTGCATTATGCAGTTCCTCCTTAGGGATTCACAGAAATGTAAGCAATGACAAGTCAGTCAATATTATCTGAATAAAATAAGTAGATTCTAGCATGGATTTCAATTTTGGCCTCTTAAAAAAAAAAAAAAAAAGACTTGAGCTGGGTACTTTTATCCCTTTGTGTTCAAGTGTGTCCTGTCTTGTAAATTGAAAAAATAATAATAATAGTCATTTGCATTTCCTAGGAGTATTGTGAGGAATTAGTCAGTTATATGTAACATGATTAGAATGCTGTTCTGGTCACAGTAAGTACTTAAATAATGTCATTACTATTATCATCATCACTCTATCTATGGCTGGAAAGTATGCACTATTCAGACATGCAGATGGCGGCCAGAGAATTCTTGACTCATTCTGAATTCTTTGGAACTGTCTCCAAAAACATTCCACACTCTGTGAGCTGGAAAAAGAGTGTCATCTTTCTATTTGAATTAAATGACAGAACTATAAAAGTTTATTCTGGCTATACCACCTCCAGTGATTTTGGGATTCTATTCTCTTTAAGACTTAGGTCAGTTTTAGGGACATTACTTTAGCCCATTTTTATTACCTTGTTTCCTATAAATGTGGGTTGTCTTGATCCTATTTCACAGCTACTATCTCCACAATTTTAGCCCTTGCTTTCAAAGAAATTTTTGCAAGACTGCCAGTTGGAATAAGTAATTAACACTTCAGATCAGCTCTGAAAGGGGAAAACAACTGTGGCATACAAACTCCTGCCAAAGTCAGTGCTCTCACCCAGAAAATGCCTGAAATACTCATCAGGGTACTTTCAATTTCACTGAAAGAGTAAAGAAAAAAAAGGGCAAAATGATCAAAATGGAACTTTACCAGCTTATCCCTATGGAATCCTGGACAAAATGAAGGCAGAGAAAATGAGAGAAGGGAAGTAGCCTGTAAAAATATGGAGTAAAGGTGTCTCACTAACGGAGTATCAAGTGAAAAAGAGCAAGTTGTCAAAGTATATAGATAATACAATAAAATTCATTTTGAGGCTTAAGAATCGCCAAAAGCATTCTATGTGTTGTTTTGTGATAAATATGTAATAAGGTTTTAAGACACCTTTGGGACTGATGTATGCCAGATTCCAGCTGATAATTACATCTTGTGTAATGAGAGTTTGGGAGGAAGAATAATGTAGATGGGGAGAGATCACAGGGGACTTGGACTTATATTTTATTTCTTAATCTGGGCAGTGAGTATATAATTACTATACTATCTTCTATAATTTAAACATATATGTTCTATTTGAAAATAAGTAACTAAATAAAAGAGTCACTATTCTTTAATACCATTGATAAAGCTCTAGAGGAAGGAATGTTGCAATAATTCCACATGTATCTAAACAAACTTTAGTGCTGTTTTGAAGAACACTAGGTATTTTTCTGTCAACATGAACCCTTTCTGTGTGAATAGCCACTTAATTTTCTCTCACACTTCTCTCTTACTGCCATCACCATCTTTTCTAGGACCTGTGTTGAGGAGTAAAATAAATTCAGTTTCTATGAATTTTTTTTTGAAGTGGAAAGTATAAGGGACACCCATATTTGGACTCTGCGATTAAAAGGTAAATAGACTTTCTATCTTGTCTTTTGTATAGGATTTTTCTGTTCTAAAATTGTACTACTGTATTAAATCAGAATACTCTAAAACACTAAACCAATAAGATGTATATCTTAATAAGATGTATATGGATCCACACATGCATGTGTATACACACACACGTACACAAATAAACACACACACACATACTCACACAAAGAGATTTATTATAAGAAATTTGTCACATGATCTTGGGATCAGAGAAGTCCCAGAATCTCCAATCAGCCAACTGGAGACCCAGGAGGAAGGCTTGTCAATCAAGGGAGCTGGCCAGGTAGTTCTGGTCTAAAATCCACAAGCTTCAAGACATAAGAAAAGCCAGATTCAGTTTGAGTCTGAGGGTCCAAAAAGACTTTGATCACAGCTTGAAGCAGTCAGACTGGAATAGTTCCTTCTTCTTTCCAGAATTATCACTTTCTCTGTTCTATTCAGATTGTCAACTGATTGAGTGAGGTCTGTCCATGCTAGGGAAGACACTCTGCTTTGTTCAGCCCCAGATGCAGATATTATTTTCATCCACATATATCATCACACAACCCTCAGGGATAGGTTTGAACAGATATCTGGGCACCCCATGGATCAGTCAAGTTGACATATAAACTTAACCATCACAGCTACTAATACACCTTTCTATTTTCCTGTTACTCCTCCACCAAACTCAATGCTTGCAGAGGAAAGACTGAGTCAAACTTAGCTCTGGTTCCTTTTTTACTGACATTTCAAACACCTATTCAAATATCATTGAAGTCTCTCTTCTGTCTTACTTGAAGTCTTTCATTGTTACTATTTACATCTCAAAGTTATTGGCTTCAGGATATGATATATAAGAATAAATAATTATTTAGCATTAAATAGTTATTATTAGGCTTTATGATAGTTTCATGTAGTTACAAAAGCAAACAAAAAATAGGTTGTAAGAAATGATGTAGTGTACAATGATTAAGCCAAATGAAGATTACTATACTGCCTCACTTTAAAATTAATAATGGCAGTACTATGAAAAGTTATCTTTGGTTGAGACAAAACATTATAGATAATGTTAAGTATCTTTCTTTACTTGTCATCTACTGCAAAATTTTTGTTGCCCTAGGGTAGGATTTATTTTAATGAACTATTTTTTTTTTTTTTTGGTACTAGGGATTGAAACCAGGGGTATTCTACCTCAAAGCTACACCTCCAGTCTTGTTTTTTATTCTTTATTTTGAAACAGGGTGTCACTAATTTGTGGAGAGCTGGCTGCAAACTCAAATCCTCTGTCTCAGCCTCTCACTTACTGGGATTACAAGCGTCCGCCACCACGCCTGGCTTATTAATGAACTATTTTAAAATTTTTGAAATCACTCCATCCTCACTGGTATATTTTGAATTCAAAGTCTAGATTAATTTTTGACAAAGGATGTTTGATTATAACTTCAGAAGCCAATTTTAATATAAATTCAGAAGAATACTGATTGACAGCTTATTCTGACAACTTTTGTTATGATTTAGTATTTAATAAAAATGTGAGAGAATATTTTAGAGCCAATCAAACTATCATGCTGCTTCTTGATGTAATTACATTTGAAATATTATTATAAAAATAATGCCAAGCATATATGCAAGTAATGACTTAGGTACTTAATATATTTTGAATTACTATATTATATTATTTTACAATAAAATTCAATTGCTTTGTAATAATAATGATCATCTCTTTCCACAGAAAAATCATTCACAAGTTACAATAAGGCTTTTCATTTTTTTGCTTTTTCGATTCTCAGTATAAGCTTGTTTAAAGTGGACATTTAGTGTCAGGCAGCATGGCAAATGCCTGTAATCCCAGTACTTGTTTGGCTGAAAAAGGAGGATCACAGGATAAAGGCCAGCCTCAGCAATTTCATGAGACCTTCCGCACACTCATGAGACCCTCACCAGCCTTGTGAGACCCTCTTTCAAAGTAAAAAATAAAATAGGGTTGGGGGTGTAGCTCAGAGATAGAATGCCTCTTGGTTCAATCTCCAGTTCTAAGATTCCTCAGAAAACTGGAAATGGATCCACCATATGATCTAGCTACACTACTCCTGGGTATCTTTCCAGAGAGATTGAAATCAAAATATTATAGAAATACATGCATATCCATGTTTGTAGCAGTATAATTCATAACAGCAAAATTATGGCACCAACCCAGCTATCTGTCAACTGATAAAGGTATTGCAAAACTATGGAATACACACATTGGAATTCTACTCTACAATAAAGAACAGAATTTTATCATCTACAGGAAAATGAATGGACCTGGAGAACATTATGTTAAGTGAGATTAGCCAGTCATAGAAAGTAAAGAGTCATATATTTTGTCTTGTATGTAGTAGCTAGGGAATGATCAGGATACATGAAGGACTTCAAATAATGGAGGAGAATCTCCAGTGGAGTAAGTAAGTTGGTCTAGGGGAGAGTATGGGGTAAGGGGAGAGGGAGAGGGAAAATTAATGAAGGAAATACCGCCACTGGCATTGCGTACTTATATGAAAATATCAATGCTAATCTAAATTTCATATATGGGGAAGGGAGTGTAGGGTGTGGAGAGGAATCCAAGGAAAAGCTCACCAAGTGCTCTGTGCATGTATATCATTATCAAGATGAGCAACATTATGATGTGAGACTATAATGCACCAATAAAAGTATTAAACACACACACAAAAGAAAAGGGTATACTGAATATACCTGTCCTATGCCAAATAAATTATGAAATGCCTAGTTAATTTTATTTTATATCTAATTTTTATACAATCCAATGAATAAATATTTAGTGTACAATTAGATCGATTTTGGTATATGTGTACATTTTTCCGATATGTACATGGCTCAAAATATAGATGAGAAATTAGTATAAATAGAGACCTATAAAATATGCCATTTCATGTTTGATTTTCTTTCACTCACCACACCTCCATGAGCTCTTCCTCTGTCATTTAATTATCAACAGTTTTTTTTAATTTAAATTGCAAAATATTATTCCTTTGAATGAATAAACCATAATTGCTTATACATTATCCTATAACTAGGTATCTGGGTAATTTATAGATTGGGGATATGATGAATAAAACTACAACAACTTTTTTACACAACATTTTACAGGTATATGTTTTTATTTATTTCAGATTACATACATAGAAATGGAATGACTGGTTTTAGAATAGATATGCTTTTAACTTTTTTTACAAAATTGTCATATTTTTCCACAATGGTCATACCATTTTACATTATACCCAAAACATTTGATACTTCTGGTTACTCCACAACTTTGATTATATTGAATAGTGTTTTTTATTTCTTTTTTTTTCTTAAGTCATTTTGAAGGATATGTTATTGTATTTCATTGCAGTTTGAAGTTGTTTATATAATGGCTATGAAACATTTATATTTTCCATTCTTTGTGAAGTGTAAGATTGAGAATTTTGCAAATTACTGTTCATTGTTAGCTGTTTTATTAAAGAGTTGCAGGATTTATTTTGTGAGTGAATTCAGGATACAAGTACCTTGTCAAATGTATTAAAATATTTTTCCAGACTCTGGCTAGCCAATTTACTTTCATATACAAGTTTGGTAAAGAAAGCTTTTAAGTTAGATTATATAAGAATTTCTTCAAAGAAAACTTGACTACATTAAGGCATAAATAATTCCATATTTTCTTTCAGAATGTTCAACAGTTCTATGACTTTTACTTTTAATGCTCATATCTTAACTGTTAGTTCATGAATCTAATATCTTGAATTAATTTTGTGTACTATATGAGTTAGAGGTCAAGTGTTTTACTTATTTTTCATGTAGATATCCAGTGATTTCTATACCATTTGTTGAAGAAATTTTTATTTATCCATTGAATTATTTACATATTCATGAAAGAATTACTTGATGACACCTATGGGTCTACTTTTGAACTGTCTATTCTGTTCCATTAATCAATTTAAATGTCTCCTGGTTAGCATTACTCTCTCTCATTCACTGTAATGTAGTAGTAAAACTTGAAGTCAGAAAGTTTTTCTATTTTGTTTTGTTCCTTCTAGATTGTTTTGGTTTTTCTAGTTCACCAAGTGCTACATGCAGTTTTTGTTTGTATTTCTATTTTAGAATTGATTTGACATTGTGATCAAAGAAACACCTACAGTAATTTTTGTTTGTGATTAATTGTACTTATAGACAAATTTAGGGACATTTAGTAGTTTTGAGTCTTTGATTCATGAATGTGGTATACCTCTCATTTATCTGTGACTTAAAATGATCTCAGCCATATTTTATGATTTTAATGTAAAAACCTTAAATAACTTTTCTGAAATCTAACTTCAAGATCTTATGAATTTGTATGATATAAGTGGTACATTTAAAATTTTATTTTAAGGATTTTTTTAGTGCTAGCATGTAAATATATAATTAATTTTGTGTACTGTAGTATTTCTAGATTTACTTACTAGATCTAGTAGGGTTTGTTTTTTCTCTAACAATTTTAGTATTATCTGTCTATATAATTGTGCCATCTGTGTATTGAGAAAACTATATATTTTCTTTTAACTAATTATATTTTCATTTCTTTTTCTTATATTTAGTAAGCTTTTTTAACTTATTGATGCATTATAATCATACATCTTAATGAGGTACATGATGGTACATGATGGTAGAGGCATACCATCATGTACCATCATGATGATTAAAATTTATTTGCTTACAGATCTGTTTCTTTCAGAGGTTCCAGTCATGTTAGCCCTGTTACATTTGTGGAGCTCAGGGCATGGCAGTGAGAAGCAGAGAGAGGGAGAAGGAAACCCATGAACATATATGTAGTTCTCAAGACCACACCCTCAGTGACCTACCTCATCTGGCTATACTCTACCTGCCTAGTTACCACCCAATGCATCCATTAATTAATCAGTGAGTGTAGCTCCTGATGAGATTAGAACCGCAGAATTCAACTGTATCACCACTGAACATTTTTGCATTGCAATATATGAGCCTTTCCAGGGGACATTCTGTATCCAAACCATAACGGTGAAGGATACAAATATGATTCTTTTTCTTTACAGTAGATCTCCCTGAGCAATCTTATCTATTTCTATAATTTCAACTTCAATTTATATCTCAGGTCAAACCTCTATTTTGAGCTTCAGACAGGAATTTCTGACTACTTATCACTAATTACATCTGTATGCTTCACAGCCATATCAAATTCAACATCCCAACTGAATTTACTTTGATCTCTCCAAGAACCAAATGTGTATTTTTCTTCTATATTTAGGCCAATGTCATCACCAATAACTCCAAGATGAATCCTTGAAATCAATTTTAATTTCATACTTTACTAACACTGTGACCCCTCACAGACACACTCTTATTCAGATATAAGCACACAACTGTTTAGCAAGCACTGTGTTTAACCTAGCTCTTGATAGTCTTGTTTCTTCTCTACTATGTATCCTCAATGCTGCTTACATAATTCATGCATATATTTTCATTTGCTTGGATAACTGACTGCTAGTGGAGTTGTCTCGTCATCTATCCTCCATATTAAATATATTAATGCTGATTATAAAATACAAATTTATATCTGCCATTTTCTTTATTTAAAAAATCCTTTAATGAATCCCAATTATGTATAAAATAAGATTCAAATTCATAGGCTTGCATGTATAGTTATGCAAGAATCATAGAAAAATTCAGGAAGCAAATTTAAATGTTCTTGTTACACTGAAAGTCTTCTGTTTGTCCTTCCAGATTCCACCACCTTCCAGAGTGCTTTATGCACTTGAAGCACACTGTTATTATCAATAGATCCTTTGTCCTTCAGTTTCCTGTTGAGTTAATGACTTAGCCTGTTCAGGTTGTTGTAGCAAAATACAGATATTTATTTCTTAGAGTTCTGGAGACTAGGAAATCCAAGATAAGACAGAATCAGTGACTAGAGAGTGCCTATGTCCAACACAGCCAACTTTGGTGTACCATCACAAAGCAGATAAGGCTAGCTAGCTTCTCTGTGTCTTCTTTTATAAGGGCATCGATCCCATTCATGAAGTTTCTGCCCTCAGGACCTAATCATCTTCCAAAGGTCACACCTTCTAATACCAACACATGGTTTAACATTGAGCATATGGGTTTGGGGAGGGCACAAACATTCAAACCATAGCAGTTTAGCTGATGAATAAATGGGCAGCACTGCTCCGAGGTAAATGGCAATGTGAGGGTGAGTTTAAGTTGTGTGTTCCCCCTCCATACCCTTGATCTAATGTCCCTCACCTGAAGATTCCTGCCATGCTTACCCCTATCCCTCTTGTCTTAGGTATTATGCTATTTCTATTATGCTATTTCTATGCTGTTTCCTTTGTTTTCAACTTTCAATCATCTCTTTATTAAATGCTTCTGAATTATTTAGTTTGAATATGACATCTTTCTTTTGAAATGGCTATGACACATCTGAAGATAAAGGAAGGATAAAGGGAAGAGCAAAAGATGATATTGAAGCATTTTTCTTTCTTATTTTAGCTCGTTAAAATATGTGTAATGACATGGAAGGATAACATAATTTCAGATCTGATCCAGGGTTTGTATTGCTTCACTTCCTAACATCTACTTACATTTCAGATGCATCTCATCTCATTTTTTTCACTTCTACCTTAGCCTCAACCATATTAGGCTAAATACTCTTGTAATTTTTGGCACACTTTCATCCACAAGATTTAATATGCCTTTTCACCTAATAGCCTGTGTAAAGTCTGTTCAAATGATTCCCTGGCCTTCTGGCACTGGCCAGGTTTGCACTTTCTCTTTAATCAATAGAAAATTAATCATAACATGGCTATCACCAATTTTCTATATTTGAGCCTTTAAATTCAATTTCTCCAACTAGATAGAACTTTTTGTTCAGGGAAAAGAAAACACACATTATTTTGACCTTTGTATAAATAGTACTCAGCATATCCTGACATATGACTGGTATTAAATGAAGACTGGTTGAATATTTATACAGTTAAATAAATATATACATGTATTCATATGCCACAGTTTAGCAATATTTCTGTTACCTGAATTATAAAGTTAGCTATCAATAAAAAACAACTTTGTAATTTATAATAATTTAGCTAACTCAGATATCTCCACCTGCTTAGTTTAGAACAGATGTCTTAATTGAAATAGATACATACAAAAAATGCTAAATTTCTGAATTTGAAAATAAAATAGGGAAGAGCTTTAAAGAACATTTAAGGGCAGAACATAATAGTGCTGATGAATCATCAGATAATGCATTTCCAAAAACGTTAGAAATGCACCAATACCCAAGAATGATATAATGATTCAAAATGGTCCAAGTGGCAAGGCTGAAACAGTGAAATCAGATTTCTGACTGATTATGTTCATTGAAGCTCTCATGTAACTCTAGTGCCTGGGACAAATGCCAGCTTAGTTCATTTCATTCCGTATCCTTAATTTACTTCTAAAGTTTACTCAAACACCATTGTGCTTGAATTGTTAGCTAACAATCTATGCAGAAGCTAACATGTCTCATGAGCCTCATAGTGCTTAATTTTTTCAATGATAACAAAATAATTTAAAATAATTAAGAAAAAATAATTTTGTGAATGAGATTCTAATATTCAGGGAGAGAAGTCTTATCTTTGTATTGCAATACCTATTATTTAAATCCTACATGAGTGTTTTGCTCTGGTTATATTGTTGCTATGAAAAGCTGGTATATTTCAAGCAAAGTGACTAGTAATAGAACTACATTTGAATAAACACTGTTTTTTCCACTGACCTTCATATAGTAAAATGATCAGAAGAAACATATAAATGTTAAGAAAAACTGAAAAATTTTACCCAAGCTCCCTTAAAGAAAAAATTCTTCACAAACTGTTTTGCCCAGCATGGTTTTTAATGACATTATAGTTAGAGATGTATAGATTAATGAGCTTAAGAGTTGAAAAATGTTTTTAAGAGCCTCAGCTTTATGATGTAAATTATCCTCCAATTATATTTAAGAGGAACATGTACCTGGATTTAATTTAAACATTTTTAGTGACAGGGAAATTATTACTCTATTTCCAACCCAACCAATTATTAGAAGTCATTCTTTATTATTATAGCAACATTTGTCTTTCTATAAGTTCTACACTTTAACAATTCAAATTCTCTAGGCATATGATAAATCATCACATATCGGAAGATAGACACTTCCTAATTTTTTTCAAAGAAAGAGGCTGAGTTGCCTATGTGTCATGGTTTAGTGATGTTTCACCTTCTTAACCACCATCATCACAGCTTAGTTAGCCGGGAATCCTATTTTTAAAATATGGTGCAGAAGAGATTATAACATGCTTAGAATTTCAGGAAAATGAAAAAAAATTAAAAATTTAACCATATAAACATATTTTAGTTCAGTTCAATTTAATTATTCAAAAATGTTTCTATTTACAAATAAGAAATTACATACTTATTTGAACAAGAAAAATTTAATGTAAAAATAATTAAAGGTAAAATTTGGAGTAAAATGGTATTGCTTACTAAGAAGTAGAGTGAACTAAAGAGAGCTCTAGAGAATATGAGAATGTATATATAAAGCACAACCACTAGCACTAAGACTGAGCTGGACCATCAAAAATGATTCCTACTTCTCCAAGGCTTAGACCCAGCCTTTTGTGAGGAGTTCACAGCCAAAGCTCACTGGACATAGAGAGATTTCTGTCTATCTGTGCTGGTGCTGGAAGAACTTGCTAGAACCTTCCCTCTAGTGCACTCATAAATAGGAACATGTCTCATTGGGGGTACTTTACTACTAAATGCCCCATGGCTGGATTTCACGGAAATCAGCTGACCTCTGAATTCGGTAGATTGCTGTGCTCTGCAGAACCAGGATGCTGGAGAAACCACTGCACTTCAGGATCTTTGTGCAGAAAGAACTTAAGTGAACCAAAAGCCACAGGTTCTAGAGAAACTGCTCATTCTGCAGAAACCAAGCACTCAAGAAACCACTCATGTGGCAGGTGTTAAGCTTTGGACAAGTCACTCATTCTGCAGAAGCTTGGTGCCAGAGGACCTGCATGTGTTTCAGGAGTCAAGTATAGGGCAAGCTACAAGTATTTAGGAGCCTGGTGCTGGAAAAGCCAAATGTAGCATAGCAGCAAAGCTCCAGAAAAGCCATGTTTGGTGAAAGATCCTGCTGAGGGGATCCTACAGTAATAAAGGTCATGCACTGTCATTTCAACATCCACTTGTGACAAAGCATAATATTATATCAGTTGCCAAAGGAAAAGACTTTGACAACTCAGTCCAACTTTTGCAGAGCAATCAAGTTTGGATTTGTAGCTGAGAGTTAATAAATTGATATCTAGCACTATTATACATGTAGTTTTGTTTTCTATTCAGTTGTTTTCTAGTAAAACTTCTGTCTTTAGCTAGCTTTTTAGTGTTTCTAACAATACTTTTAAAATACAATAATGATTATTAATTGGCAACACTGCTACTTAGCCACAAATATAAAAGAAGTCCTAGCAGTCTGTAAATTTTAAAGAAATGATAATCAGAATTTCCAAAATAGAAGAGAGGCTATGGAGAGCTTTAAATCTATTTTCACACATAGCTATATGTTATGTAGTATATATGAACATATTTTATTTATTTAAATAATTAAAACATGAACCAGTTTTCAAAATATTAATTTGCACATTGGTTTTCAGAATATAATTGGTAGAACAGTTGCAAACAATAAAATTTTCTTCATCATATTACTCTAGAGTCCAAGTCATCACTTATCATAAGATTAATAATAAGCTAACAAAGGATGAGTATATGAATGTATATATGAATATCAGATATAAGTGAAATAATCTTTTGTTTGTTGAGAAGCTCCACTAATAAAATTAAATATCTTTTTCTATCCTTTATTTTATCTTTTTCTCTTCCTTCTGACTCTTGCCTTTCTCATTTTTTGTGTGCCTGTGAATGTGTTTGTATATATGTGTATATGTACACATACACATACATAAATAAATATAATCAGCATGAAAGCATATCAGGAAAATAAAATGATTTTAAATTTATATTAATATAAATTTATTAATTCTTATATACCAGTTTACAGTATTACATTTGTATATGTTAGACCTCAAAGAAACTCTTATTTTTAGTCTTCTATTATACTCAACTCTATGCTGATGAATTTTTATTCTCTACTGTTTTTACCTATTTTTAAAACAGTTAAGAACACATATATTAATTTTATACTGTTATATGTAAGAGAAGTGTGGTCGCTACCAAATACAATCACAATTAGCATGATATTCTGATAATAAACATTTAAATTTATATATATATTTCAAAGTAATATATACTATCCATTTTATTAAAAATAATACACATATTATTTTCATGTTATATACAATAAAACAAACCAGAAAAATGCAGGTTAATCAAATAATACTACCATCCAGAATAATAAAAATATCTTAAAATATATGTGTGCTGTACACACATATCTATCATATCTATGTATATTCTATAACATATTTTCTACTTCTCATTCTGTCCCCTGAAGTAATTATATTAGGAAGATTTTATATCACTATGTAAGACTTGAAAATCGTCATTCCAGCAATGAATCCAAACTAATATATCTGATTTCCTATATAATTGTATTTCTTATGTCTCAAAATGTGTCAACTTTACCTCACTTTGGGCTCCAATTTTGGATTTAATGACCCAGCTCAAAATGATATTAACACTTACCAAACCCTGTCTCTATAAAAACATGAGCAAATATAATTATTTTGGTACCATATTAGGCCAATCTTCCACTTTCTGTCATCCAAATTGCATGTTCTATTTTTGAAATAAATCAAGTACTTGATTTCAAATATTGTGGATTTTAAGGACCAAGATCAGTTAACATAAAACATTTATATCCTGAATCTGACAGTTCTTCTCACTAATGGAATAATGCATGTACATGTATATAATTGAAATTAAGTAGTGTAATCTATTCAAGATTTGTGATTAGCAGACAGTGAAAATAGGAAATTTTAATAAGGCTATACCAGGATAAAATAGTTTAAAAATAGAAAATAATTAAAATATCTTGTTTTGTCTTTAAAGCATACATTTGAAAGAATATTAGTGTTTATGCTTTCTAAATATGTATCCTGAATGGATTTTGATTGATATGTCCAGTTACTTGTTCCTTGGAATCAAACATTGAGTTTTATATCTAACTCATTCTTTTATAATATAAAATTTTCTAGGTATCACTGAATTTTCACAGTTTCAAATGATAATATATAATATTGTTTACATTTGGAAAATATGTGAAATTTGAAAAATTGAATCAACTCATAATCATACCATACAGAAATATATGCTAATGTTCACATATCATGAGTGCCTATATTAGAAATATTAAATTTTAAAATGTCATTATAATACATTATATTAACAATTATGTTATCATGTTTCCCTTGTGTCATTAAATATTCTTTAAAATATATTTGCCTGATAGTTATTTATTCAAATACATATCTACATTCAGTTATTTACATTAAACATAGTATTCTGTTATGCATAACTCTAGGACGAGTATCATCACTTTCCATTAAAATTTGAATACAATCCTAATTATTCTCATGATAATGTCCTACAATTTTTTTTTTTTTTTTTTTTTTTGCGGTACTGGGGGTTGAACTCAGGGGCATTCTACCTCCGAGCTATACCCCCAGCCCTATTTTTTATTCTTTATTTTGAAACCGAGTCTCACTAAGTTGCGGAGTGCCTCACTAGTGTCCTACAATTTGAATGATCTACTCAAAAAGAATGAGTATTTTACCCATTCTTTATTTGAAATGTCAGTTGGCTTTCCAGAAAGATTGTACATTACACAATTCCTTGCATATTGTTTGAGGAAACTTCCTACCCATTTTGTAATTTCTACCCCTTCTAAGCATTCTATAAATTGGGTCATTATTTTTCTTTCATTTCTTTTGCACATTAATTATTTTCTTCTATTCCTGGTATATTCATTTGATTTTGTTTTTGAAGGTATAGTAAAAATAGAATGTTACTTTATATGATTTTGATAATGCCTTATTTGATTATCTAAATTTGATGCTCACTTTGAAAATTCTAGCAATGTACTTGAGAGATACTTGCTAATACTAAATTATTTAACAATAATGATAGTGGGAGCAATTGTATACAAAAAGTCTCCTACATTTTAAAGACATTTACTGTCATCCTACAATTCTCTTTGTACTATTTTTATTTGGGCCACTCTTAAAGTACACCTGTCTATTGATTTGTCATCACTCATTTATGTATTGATGAGACAAGTTATAATATCTTCCAGCCAATATAGAACACTCTTTTTTCTTAATTTATGCTAGAGTAGTCTCTAACCTCTTACTTACAGCAAGTGAAACTTTTACTCTATAGCTTCCCAGAGCACCTCCTGCTGAATGTATCATCTGTATCTCTGTACAGCAATGCATATATAACTGCAGAAATAATTAAAAGTTTATGTACATATATGGTATCATGATTATAATGAATAGTCCTTACTCCCTGAGTAAGGAAATACTACACTACAAATCATAAGGTGAGGGGCGGGGGAGCAACTGGCTCAGATAAAAGGGCTTTGTAAAAAAAACTTCCAGGGAGAAAAAGATCTTCCCTACTGGTCTGCTCAAACTGCATCTGTGGTTTCATGCTTTTTAATGTCTTTGAAAATAAAAATTGACAGGAAGTTGTTGTATAGAAAGAGTACTTATGAAAGCATTTTATACATAAAGGGTGTGACTACTGGAAAGACAAAATAGTCTAACCCGAATTTCACCTTTTCTCCTCTCCTTTTCTTAGTCTGTTTTGAGAGGAGCAGTACAGAGCTGAACAAAGGAGTGAGTCCAAGCCCAGTCCAAAGACAGAAGAGAATGTTAGAAGTTTCTAAAGCAGGGAGTTGAGTATTTGGGACACAAGTTACTGTGTAATCACTGAATCCCTATCTCTCATCCTGCATGAGGGTCAACTTGTGATAGATCAAGGACCTGGAAATTAGACCAGAAACTTTGAAATTACTAGAGGAGGGCATAGGCCCAATATTCCAACATGAGGGCACAGGTAGAGATTTTCTCAATAAGACCCTCAAAGCTCATAAAATTAAAACGAGATTTAATAAATGGGATGACGTTAAACTAAAAAAGTTTCTGCCAAAGGAATACATCAAGGAACTCATCAAAGGAAACCCATAGAGCCGGGTGTGGTGGTGCACTCTTGTAATCCCAGCATTTGGGAGGCAGAGACTGGAGGATCCGGGTTCCTGGCCAGCCTCAGCTACCTAGTGAGGCACTCCGCAACTTAGTGAGACCCGGTTTCAAAATAAAGAAAAAAAAAAAAAAATAGGGCTGGGGGTATAGCTCGGAGGTAGAATGTCCCTGAGTTCAATCCCCAGTACCACAAAAAAAAAAAAAAAAGAAGAAAGAAAGAAAAAAAACCCATAGAGTCTAAAGAAAGAGCCTACAGAATGGGAGAAAATCTTTGCCAGCTATTCTTTTGATAGGGGACTAATATGTATAATATAAAGTACTCAAAAGACTTAACACTAAAAGTAATAATAACAAAATACTAATAACAAAATTAAGAAATGGAAAGTGAACTAAATAGACACTTCACTAAAGAAGAAATACAAATGGCTAATATAAAAACATGTTCAACATTATTAGCAAATCAAAACTACACTGAGATTCCATATAACCCCTAGCAGAATGGCAGTCATTAATAGTCAAACAGTAAATGCTGGCTAGGATGTGGGAAAATAGGAACTCTTTTACAGTGTCAGTGGGACTGTAAATTAGTGCAGTCACTATGGAGATCAGTGTGGAGATTTCTTAGAAAACTGGAAATGGATCTACCATATAATCCAGCCATATCCCTCTTAGGTATCTCTCCAAAGAGACAGAAATCAGAATATTATACTAATGTATGCATATCCATGTTTATAGCAGCAAAATTCACAGTAGCCAAATTATGGAACCAACCTAGGTATCCATCAATGGATTGCAAAATTATGGGATATAAACAAAATGGAACTCTACTCAGCAATAAAGAAGAACAAAATTATGTCATTTTCAGGAAAATGCATGGACCTGGAGAACATCATGTTATGTGAAATTAGCCAGTCACAGAAAATGAAGGGTTATATGTTTTTTCTCATATATGGAAGCTAGGGAGTAATCAGGATATGAGAAGTATGTCAGAAAATGGAGGAGAAACTTCAGTGGAGCCAGGGAAGTGGACTAGGGGAGGGTGAAGTAGAGAGGGAAGATCAAAGAAGGAATCATTTCCATTGCCATTATGTATATATAAGAATACCAATGTCATTCTCAAGACTCTATATAGGAAAAAGGGGATTCTGCAGGGAGCTGGGGGAAAGCCCACTAAGTGCTGTGTGCATGTATGTCAATATCATGATGAAATACATTATAATATTATAATTTAGTGCACTAATAAAAGTATAAAAAAGAATATTAGTACTAGTTTCAGTGTTTTGATTTATTTCAGAATATTAATTAAAAATACCAAGATAACAGAAATAAAATGTCTGTTGTCTGTGCACTCAAATAACTCATACTAAAGTAAAATTTTTTGAAAAAGTGTATGCCCTATGAGCACAGTCTATTTTGTTGGTGTTAGAAGGAAATGTACCCACTTGTAAACATAAAGAACTCAGATTTCGCCTCTTGATGCAAAGAATAAGGTGACATTTTAACTGAATCTCGAGAACAAGGACTTCAAATGGAGTAAACTTTAGTGGACAGAGTGTTTCTGAGTGAAGTATATGCTCAAGTCTGGAGAAAAAAGACATGTTTATGGAATTGGAGTTTATATGGTGAGTGTACAATATAGAATATTTAGGCACACGTGATATGAGGCTGGAGAGTTATGACCTTGGAATTTGATGATAGGGAGCATTTTATACTAAACAACATCTGCAGCATCTATATAATGAGGCAAATCATGAAAATATTGTATGGATGTAGAAAATGACAAACCCCGAGTGCTTTGATTCCAATTTGAACAAAATGTTAGCTAACTTCAGGACCACAAGTCACAATAACATGTAATTGGAAAATGTGAGAGGATGAAAAGAGTTGATTTAAATTATTCTCATGCATCAGGGCGTGGTAGCACAGACATGTAACCCCAGTAATTGAGAGGTTGAGATAGGAGGATCACAGGTTCACAGCCAGCCTCAGTAACATAGTCAGGCCCTCTGTAACTTAGTGAGAACTTGTATGTATGTACATGTATATATGTATTCACACACACACACGTGCGCACACACACACACACACACACACACACATATATATATATATAATATTTTGATGCTGTAGAGCTGTTGAGAACTGATTTTGCCATACTATGTTACAAAATAATGCTTAATTTTATTTATAAATAATGCTATATTTATTTATTGGTTTCATTTATTTATGTATTTAATATATTTTCCCTAGTGTTTGAAGAATATTTCCAAGCCAGTTACCATAAGAAAAATAAGGTAAATATATAAGTTGTATTTACCCATAGTCTATCCACTGTTATTATACGATTCTTATTTTTATTCTTTCTTGGAACTGGTAGCATCAACATACCTGTGCAGTTGACCTGGATTCATTTCTAATTAAACTGTTAGTCTTTCTTAGTCTCAAACATATCTTTCCACTGTTGGATTGAGGATATGCTCAGTTTTATAAATCTTACAAATCACATCACCTTCACCACTTTTTATATTCATCCAACTTCATTATATCTAATACCCATGAGCAATGACTTTCTGATGGTCCATGTACTGGTTATATATCACCATTTAAAATTAACTGCATATCCAAGCCACTTAAAAATTCCGACCTCATGTTTTATCTAAATGTTTTCTATTAATGACATTCCCAAAGAATATTGGTCTTGGGACATTTATTAACTGTTGTAGTGAAAATTTCTTTTTCTATGGGACAGAAAACCTGCCCCAAATTACTCAGTTGGTCATTTCATGAATGGATTATTGTAGAAGCACTGTGGCTTTGACCTTTACTAGAGCAAAGTATCTTCAATGCTCCTTATGTTAATAATATTTTTATATGCATTAACTCAAATATAAGGGTGCTGTGTATCTCTCCTCAGTTTTAAATAATGTGATAAAATGTTACTCATCAAAAATTATAGTAATATTCTAAATGCAAAAACAAATTATCGCTAAATCAATAAGCATTTATGTTTTCCAGAAACAACCTAAATAAGTATCTACCAACTAATTATATATAGCAAATCTTCATGACATTGTCCTATCCCTGCCTTAGGCCACTAAACCTGCAAAGAATTTTTAGGAACTAATATGGGGACTTCTTTATCCAATTTAATTAAGACTTCCTCAAATGATGTCACAGTAGAGGATCCACACTGTTTATTTTACTCACAATTGAGATCATGTAAATAAGTTATGAATTGTATACTCCACTTTTATTAAGTGTGCTTCAGCACCACAGTCACATTTTTATTGGTCAAGCTCAAAATATATCTATAGTTTACAATGATAATAAAGTTTTTATCTTTCTTAATATTTTAAATATTAAGATTGAATTTATTCAAAAGTATATTTTGCTAACTGTATATCTATATTGCTTCATAACATTCAGACATAAAACCTGGCAGATTCATTATCTGGGAACTATCCCTAAAGCATTCCCCTTCAGATTAGGATTAGCTTTTCCATTTATAAGGATGGCGACTTCACAGGTCATATCATAACAGAGTCAGCAATGGTTTTCTTCTCTGAAGATCACATGAAGCTGCAGAATGAAAGAATGGAATTTTGAAAATTAATTGTTTGTGAATGTACAAAAAACTGAAATAGAATGGACAAACATCTTCTCCTGAATGTGAGATATACAAATCAAAGTGTCTAGTTTCACTCTTTCTGGATAAATATTAACTGGTGAGCCCACAATCATTTTGCTATGATACTGGTTGCCACTTTCAAGACATCTGCAATATGTTAGATGTCATTATTCTCGATTATTCCAAAGCATTAATGGAATGTTTCAAGACTTCATGGAGTGATAGGAAAACCTTTCAAGTTGACTTGAAGGAGCCATGATGTAATTTATAATATTGAGAAATGGTAGTCGGGCATGGTGGCACACCCTTGTAATCCCAGCATTTGGGAGGCTGAGACCAGAGGATCCGGGTTCTCGACCAGCCTCAACTACCTAGTAAGGCACTCCGCAACTTAGTGAGACCCTATTTCAAAAAATTAAGGAATAAAAAATAGGGCTGGGGGTATAGCTCGGAGGTAGAATGCTCCTGAGTTCAATCTTCAGTACTGCAAAAAAAAAAAAAAAAGGAAGAAAAAAGGATCTTTCTGTAAGGGACAATAATAAAACCTGTACCAACTATGGCAAAGTGCCAAGGCCTTAGGCCTGGTGCCCAATGGGAGACTTTATCAGCCCTAATCACTAAGATAATACCACCAGTTAGAATTGTTTCAAACTATTTGTCTTGTCTGAAGTATGAGGTATAAAAATGTCTTATCTCACAAATTTGTACATAGAGTTGCTCTCTCACATTCAATTTTTGATCTGACACAAGCTGTTTGAAACCTAGTCATACCCTGTCGCCTTTGTCTTAACTTCTCCTTCCTGGGTAGCAGTGGAATAGCCCCCTTGTTCCTCTTCAAACTGACCCCAAACTCAATATACCACACAGCTGCTGATCATAATAAAACCTAATGGTTGATAATAGATTAACAGAAATGTTTCCCCTTTCACACAAGTTTTCAGACTTGATTCCTGGAGTCCCAACAAACCAGCCCCACTCCTCCTTCCGACTAAAGAAAAGAAAAGAAAAGAACAAACAGAAAAGGTGGCAAATAGGAAAAAAAAACCTGTAATCCATCAGGCCATATTGCTAAGGCAAAATGAGATTCAGCATCTCAGCCCTGTCTTCGAGGTACTAACAAGGGCGATAGGTCTAAGTAGAGAAAGAACTGTGTGAGGAGGTGAGAGGTATGTGCAAGTAAGCAGTCTTGGTCCAAATGTGGTCTGGTTGATCATTCTCTTAGCTTCTGTTCTGCAAGGTGGCTCTAGAGAAGTCCTCATCACCAGAGGGGCAATTTCCATTTGCTGCCCAGGATGCTTATTTTTCAGACATGGAAGGGGGAATAACTGGAGACCTTTAGACACCACTCCAGGGATCTGAGACAGGCTGTTAAGAACCTCACCTCAGTCTTCAAGGGGGATGAGATAGGTTAGGTAAATTTAAAGCTAATAAACATCTTATTACTAGTTTTTAGGTAAACACTCCTTAAATGTTTAACATGCCTACATGCAAAACTGAGCAGTAACTCAAAGTTTAAACTATTAAAGCAAACAGATATAAAACAAAGGCAGCAACATTAAGCTGTATTCTGCTTTCAATTACTCATAGATTATCTAGCAAAGGAAGCCTCTCTAAGTTACTGTTACAAATCCACTACCTCTGCATGGATATTACCCATGGACCTTAATAAAAACACAGTCCAACATGATCTTCTCCTTCTCCCTCTCTCCTATTCTCCTTTCCAAGTCTCCCTCTTCCCACTCTCTCCCCTTCAGCTTCCTGCTATCTCCAGAATTCCAATATGCCTCCCAGAAACACCTCTAGCCTCTTTATAATCTGTAAGTAATAAATTATTCTGCTTCACACATTTTTATCTCACCCACTCGTGTCTCACCTGAATGACACACCTGCAGAAATCTACCCACACTTTCTCAGGGCTCTGTTAGAAAGTATGTACTTTTGATAGACCTCAAGAAAAAATTAGGAAGATACCATAATAATAGAAATCATAACACCTTCCATACATGAGTTGGCTAGGATATGCCTCTGAGGACTTTGATTTTATCAACATTGAACTTGAATGTTGAGTGCTACTAAGGAAAAACACAATTTGCTTCAAGTGACTTCTAGTTTCCTTCACCACGTGTAAGTGAAAGACACTTTCAGAAAAGTAGTCTTCAGCCTGCCTCTGTTTAGCTAGGCGCTGCTTGTTTCTCATTGGGTTGGCTTCCTTCATACCTGTAGTCTCCTTCCCAACATCATGAGCAAAAGCAAAACACTAAACTTTTAAGGCACAACACTTAGAAAAGTAAAAACTCATTTTTCCATAAAAGGTTTAAAGGCATCTTAGAAGCTAAATGCAAACTTATTTAGACAAATAGTCTGAGTTATCTTTCTAACCATCTCTCTTATCTCAAAGAAGTAGAGCTGTCTAATAGCATTTGAAATTACCTGTGGGTAGCAAAAAACAATTGTCTCGAGTATGATACTTATAAGATTTCTCATTGATTTTTGTTATTGTTGTTGTTAGGGTAACTAGACCACAACTTAAAAAGAAGACAAGTAATACTTCAAAGTAAAGAGTCTGCTGGTCTAGAAAAACATACTTGTCTACACTAGAAAAAACAACAAAGTGGGCCTTTCTACTATTATTTAGCCTTTCCAGGCTTCTCTTTAACTTCTAAACATCTGAAGTTTTAAATTCCCAACTTGCAAAAACATTTTATTTTTGCAATTATTAGAATAGCTTGCAAGGCAATAATCTATTTTATATTTATTTATTTATTTATTTTTGCAGTACTGGAGATTGAACCCAGGGGCATTCTACCTCTGAGCTACATTCTACCTCTGAGCTACACCCCCAGTCCTATTTTTTGTGCTTTATTTTGAAACATGGTCTCACTAAGTTGAGGAGTGCCTCACTAAGGAGCTGAGGCTGGCCACAAACTCAGATCCTGTCTCAGACTCCCAAGTACTAGGATTACAAATCTGCACCACCATGCCTGACTTAATAATCTGTTTTAAAAAGGTTAGATCTTTCAGTGCTGTGAAGCTGAACAGAAGGGAGGGTTTTCGTGTTAGATTGTCTTCCAGCCTCTCACCTGTAGCAATGTGTATAAAAGAAGTACAAGTTGGATATTTTCTCCCTGAACATTCTATCTATATTTAGAAAAAAAGAACTCCTGTTTATCATCACTGGAAGATATGGAAGTATCTTGACTTCTGTTTTAGACAAGTGTTCCTAGGTTATGAAGTTATTTTAATAATGGCATAATCCACACAACTTGTAGAAAGAAGACATTACAATTTGTAATTATATACCAGAATTGGCATCTCTCTTTCATTTTGGATGTATCTGTCTTGCATTGCTTCCAGTTCTTCTCACAAGAAAGTGCCTAAATTAGAGAACAACAACAAAAAATAATATATCTGGACAAAACTATTTTTAACATATTGAGATGGTTAATTTTATGCATCAACTTAACTGGGCTGCAGTGTATTCATATATTTGGTCACATATTTTCCTGGAGGATAATATGAGGAGAATAATATGATTTTTGGATGAAGTTCACAGTGGAGACATTAGACTGCTAAAGAAACCTGACCTCCCTAATGTGGAGAAGCTTCTTCCAATCAATTGGAAGCATGAACAAAATAGTCAGCTTGCTGACTACAAATCCTGGGACTTCTCAACTCCATAATTATGTTACTCATTTCTTTCTAGTATATTTCTCTTATATTTTATATACTAGGAAATACATATATGTGTATTGCTCTTTTTTTCTAAATAATCCTGACTGATACACACAAGGACATATCCAATTAATTGAAAAAATTTGAAATTTGTTCAACACATTGAGCATCTCAGTAAAAGCTCTGATAACTTTTTGGGCACATTTATAATAAAAATAGTGACTGTTAGATGTGTAGCCTTTATAGTGATACTGTGAAATATAATAAAATGTCACAGGTTTGTGGGGTTTTTTTGTTTTCTGTACTGGGGATTGAGCCCCTAGCAGCATTATATTTCAAAGCTATACCCTCAACCCTATTTTATTATTTATTTTGAAACAAGGTCTCTCTTGGTTCCTGAAGCTGGCCTGGAACCTGTGATCCTCCTGTCTCCAAATACTGGGATTACAGGTGTGTGCCACCATACACAGCTTAGTTTGAAACTATTTGTTTGTTTTTGATTTTTACTTTTTGATTTAAAAAAATATTTCTCTATTTTTTATTTTAAGTCTCATGCATATATTCAACATGCCAAGTCCGATAAAACAAAAAACTCTGAATAAATTTTACATTTAATTTTTAGTGGCAATGTCTTGATCAACAATGGACCACATCCACTATGACCATGTCATAGGATTATAATGAAGTTGAAAATTTCCTATTCCCCTAGGGACACTATAGCTGAGAAATTCATCACACAATGCATTGTGGTAATGCTGGTAGAATTAAACTTGCTGTACTGCAAGTTTTACAGGAGTACAGAGCATACAGTAATGACTAGAACATGTTTGATAATGACAATAAACAGCTGTGTACTGGTTTATGTATTTACTGTGTCATACTTTTTACTGTTATTTTAGAGTATACTCCTTCTATGTGTGTGTGTGTGTGTGTGTGTGTGTGTGTGTGTGTGTGTGTGTAAATGCTATATGTATACATACATAGTTCACTGTGAAACAGTATTCAGTGTTATACCAAGAGCAGGAACATTGCATCAAGAGACTGACTCATACTGTCTGAATTTGTGTAAGTACTCTCTGAGTTCACACAATGGTGAAGTTGTCTATCACTGCATTTCTCAGCTTGTGTCCATATCCTTGAGCAACATAAGACTGCATTAAAATCCTGCAAGAACAGGTAAAAATTTTTTCAAGATGCAGAAAAAACTTAAGATGCATAATCATTTCCCCTGCCTTCTACCTTCCATCAAGTGGTCAATTTTATGTCTTATCTTATGTGTATTGATTGATAACATTTTGTTTCCTTAATTATCTATTTTAAATAGATAGATAAAATTGTATGTACTTACTGCACACAAGATGAAATTTTGAGATATGAATATATGGTATGAAATGAATAAATATAGCATACACACACACACACACACACACACACACACACACACTCATCTAGTTAGCATTTGTGTCAAGAACACTTGACATCTGTTCTCTGGAGATGGTTTTAAGATTAGAACCACAGGTTATAGGTTTAGAAAAACAGAAAAAAAAAAAAAAACAA
Source organism: Graphiurus murinus (assembly GCA_004027655.1). Classification (NCBI taxonomy): domain Eukaryota; kingdom Metazoa; phylum Chordata; class Mammalia; order Rodentia; family Gliridae; genus Graphiurus; species Graphiurus murinus. The sequence continues at coordinate 40,062 of PVLC010002738.1, forward strand.
AGCTTGATAAATGATGTTTTGAATACTGTTTTCATGGCACTGAGAAAGAAAGCAAAATTACTCAGAAGAAAACACAAAAAAGCTGAGTATTATCACAATAATAGAACTCCACCCTTAATGTGTATAATTTCTGGTATTCCAGGGGAAAGAAATTTGCCTTCTCTTCCACTGTATCAACATATGTCCAATAGAGCATGAAATTGCTTCTCTGCATTTCCACTTTTTCAGCCTCTTCCCCAGAGTCTTTATCATGGCCAGATATGTTTTATAGTGAAAAATGTCTGACAAGAAGAGAGAAAACTGCAGACAACTTCAGATCTGTCTCTCTCTTGTAACCTTTCCAGAAAGCAGAGAGAGAATCATTATTCCTGTGTATTGAGCTAAAAAACACCTACTAATGATAGTTGTAATTTTTAGATGCTGATTAAACTGTAATTTTTTGTAATTTTTTTCACTTAACATGGAAGATAGAAAGTTGATCTCAAATAAATAATGAATAGTAATTACCTGATCCTGGAAACTGTATTGAGGAAAGAAGGATGTAGAGAGGATGGTTAGTGTATAGGTAGGGGAAATATCTTCTAGTGTTCTACATAGCACAATAGGATAATTATAGCTGACAATAATTGATTGAATATTTTAAAATATCTAGTAGAGAAGATTTTGAATATACCAAACACAAAGAAATATTATATCTGAAGTGAAAGATATGCCAGTCACCCTGGTCTAATCATTACACATTATATTCATATATTGAAATGTCACGCTGTACCCCATAAATATGTACAAGCACTACATCTCAATTAAAAATAAGAATATTTAAAAATACTAAAGCTAAGAGAAAAACTCTGCATAAGTAATACATATACACAAGATTCTTAAAACTGTATTTTTATTTTGAGATACTTTGCGAGTTTGATTGTTTACCACAATTAGATTAATCAGTTACTATCACAAAAATTTATATTTTTAGTTGTACATTTCTAATGAGAATGCTACTTTTTATAAGACTAGGATACTGCTTTACTTCTCTGGTTAAAAAATATGATTGTTGGATCATACCTAACAGAGAAATAACATATTTATTATTTGTCATGAGCAAAAGGTTGGAAGGCCTGACGGTCAATAAGTCATGTCTCACATGATTTGTGTCTTTCCACAATGTCATGAGTTTTATTCAACACTCAAAGATTATAACATGCAGAAAATTATTAAGGGAATTTCCTAAATAAAGTTAAGCTAATTTCAGATGTTGGGCAGCTGTTTTGCCATAGCCAATTTGCTATGAATGAACATCAAATGATATATTTCATACTCACAATTCTAAATAACAATTCTAACAATTCTACTAGACTAACAATTCTAACAATTTATGTTGCAAGCATACTAGACAATATACAAGTCCTATTATTTGAGCACTTCAAACTAATTAGCAAGTAACAAGTCACAAACAAGCACAGGAAGGGGTAATACAAGTTCAGGAATAGGAGAAGAATTTCCTAAGTTTACCTGGGCACCAAGAAGTCTGAAGTGTCACAATGATCCTTGATCATCGAAAAAAGCAGGACAGGAGCAGAGTTACTGGTTCATAGTTATATGTATGGCTGACTCTTAGTGGAGTAAGTAATAGCTAAGTGTGCTGTGTATGGAAAAGGCAGCTCTTATATAGGGCTTCTGAAGGTGCTGTCAAATTTCCTTCTTGGAAAGCTTAACAAGGCTTATCAACCTTTACTGGAAAATTGTCATTGACCATAAGTGTATTGATGATGTAAGTCCATCAGTCGTGGAAAGAAATTTATGATCCAAGCGTCCATTATCAACTGTAGCACAGGTGTGTCGATCTGAGCATATGCTGGCATGTCCAAACAAGTTGTTTATGAGTTCCTGACGTGATTTTATGTGCCATGCTCTAAACAGTTGGCATGTATAAACAAATTGTTTATGAGTTCCTGAAGTTGTTTTATGTCCCAAACTCTATACATTATTCATATTGATAAAATTATGTTGACATAGATGAAAATAAAACAGAGAAACCTCAGAAACTCTTCTTCCTACTGTCCATTTATTTTTAAAATTACAGGTTTTAGTTAATAACATTTCCTTTTAAGACTGTATAATAAATTATGTAATTGTTTAAAACCATGGCCAGATAATGCCTTATATTTCCTAGGTTCCTGGAACTATATTTAAAGAGTAGTAATTCATGCACAAACCTTAGACAATTTGTGAAAATCTGCTATGTATCTTAGTTTTTGGCCCTATGAAGATTGAGCTGGTGTTGGGCTGGACAGTACAGCATATAACTTTCAGGATGAGTTCCTGAAGTTTCTGGTTCTTCTGGTCAATGGATCTTAGGACACAAATATAATCATACCCACTGGTGACTAATATGTGACTAAACTGTGACCAATTTGAATTGTTGTCTGTAGAACTATAGAAACCACTAATCTGTTCTCTCTTTAGTATGCTGTTCCAAAAGGAGAAGGCCTCCTCCATTAGGTCTCTGTGTGGAACTTATATGATTTCAACATCGAAATCACTAGTTTCGTTTGCTCAAAACACCTCACACAAAGCATTGACCATACTGGATGCCTAATAACTTATCTGCATATTAAATATCTCAATGCCACTTTGAATGTGGCATGGCATTAGTACATACAGCTGCTCTTTAGGCAGATTGACGGGCGTGGTGGCGCACGCTTGTAATCCCAGCATTTGGGAGGCTGAGACCAGAGGATCCGGGTTCGCAGCCAGCCTCAGTTACCTAGTGAGGCCCTCCGCAACTTAGTGAGACCCTGTTTCAAAATAAAGAATAATTATAAAAAAAAAAATAGGGCTGGGAGTATAGCTCAGAGGTAGAGTTCAATCCCCAGTACCACAAAAAAACAAACAAACAAACAGATTGACATTATTGTATGTGTACATGAGGAGTCCTAGAATCACAACAAAATCACTTAAAGCATCATTTTGACTTTTTGAATTCCAAAATGCAGGATGATAAAATTTTAGAACCTCAAACAAAGAAGTAAGATCTGAGATAATTCAATGTATAGCTAGAACTTGAAAATACTGGACAATGAATAAATAAATTTGAATCAGACACATGCCCCCAGTACTTAGGGAGCTTAGAAAGGAGGATCACAGGTTCCGGGCCAGCCTCTGCAATTTAGTGAGATTCTTAGCCAGCTAGTCATATGCTGTTTCAGAATAAAAAATAAAAACGGCTGGAGGTATAGCTCAGAGTTAGAATGTTCCTGGGTTCAATCACCAGAAACAAAAGAAAAAAAAAGGAAAGAAAGAAAAAAGAGAGAGAAAACAAATTTGAGTGAGTAAGTTCACTAATAGAAGGCCTGGGAGTTTTCTCCTGCTTTTACAAAATGGTTTAATCCTCTAAATATTCCGTCTACTTACTTAAAATCTCAAAATTTACCATGTGAAAAAGAAAAATTTGTGATTTTTAATCACTTATTTTTTGAAAAGTTATATAACGATACTATAATATCTTTCATGTTTCACAAATGAAAAACAGTACACATGTGGGAAAATGAATTTCTTTAACTCAATACAACCTAATTTAATCTTTAGTCAAGTATCTTAAATTCTCTGAGTCTCAGAATTCTAATATGTAAAGTATAACTTATTATTTTTCTGAGGCATGATTGTAATAAAGATTATTCAGAAAGTATATGAAAAAATTTATAAGCCATAAATAATTTATAACTACATAAACAATAAATGTATGCAAGATAATGTTACAACAATTATGTAATGAGATGATACTGAAGAAGACATTTATGTGACAATACATGTCAATACTTGCTCACAAATTATTCTGGCAAAGATTTACCTGGGATAAGACTTAATTTCACCTTGGTCAAATCAATCTTCAATTGCTGGATATTTGGGTGTAGTGAAAATTCTGAATATATTTTGAACAGCACTTAAACAATTTGTCAGTTACTATTTTCTAGTAGTAGTTTTATTTAAAATATTATTGAGATGAGTGTTTGAAAAACAATAAAGGAGGGATTTGGGAACATAGACATAGGGAAAAGAAGCAGGCTTTAGATCCAACATCTCTTGGATGGATGGAAACTCCACCCTGACACATCACAGTTGGTTTTTCTATGTCTGGCTACTTACATGGCACTTTCAAACCTGTTTCCTTATCTATTGTAAAAAAAAAATTAAAGAGAAATTTTAGCATCTCATGGAGTGAATGTGATGATCTTATAAAAAATGTATTCAGGAAATATTTATTGAGGCTCTACCTTTTTCTAAAGACACTTGTTCTCAAATAGTATTATATGAAAATTAGGGTATTGATTTAATGTCTCCTTGGTGCCATCATGTATTTATAACAAAAATACATAAACCAGAATAATGTTTATTCATAATAAGAAGCATTGCTTTAATTATATGTTAAATATTGTTACAAATTTCAGAATTTTCCCAAGCAGGAAATACAGAGATCAATGAATATTGTGGTATTTTTAACCAAGGATAATACATGACTCCAAACATCCCTAAAGAGCACCTTTTGAATTTGCATTGAGTTTATGTACATAGGCCTTTGAAACCCCTAGTAGGAGTAAGGTTTTAATGTCTACAGAATCATCCTTTTCTCCTTGTCCCCATTCCATACTTAAGTTAAAAAGTGGAGTTACCTTTCTTTTAGGAATTTCAGTTGTACATTTGGTATTTTTACTGAGGGAAGGTACTAGAATGATTTATAGCTTCCATGATACAGAGGAAACCAATGTAATATTTTTTGAAAATATATATCTGGCCATTCAAGATCATTCTGCCATATGGTAAATACCAATCTTTATGTAGGTGAGGTAGTGAGGGAGAGGGCATAAATGTTTTCCTGAATTGGCCAGCAGAGATTTACTTTAGTTCTCTGCATACGAAGCTTCTGCAATATAAACGTTCCTTCAAATGACTGAAATGTTTGTAAATGCATTATCTTCATCTCCCGTCCTTTCACATCATCTGTATGGGCATCCAAGTGTGTACTGAGAATGGAATGAAAAAGGAGAAAAAAAAATTCTACTTCTACAGTTATTCTTTTAGAACCAAGAGGACTTAATACATGCAAATTGTTCTTAAAATTAGTAGCCATTCTGTCGGGACTTGTTCTTTGCGTTACTTCTTCTAAGCGCCTCGTTGCTACAAGTATGAAAGAGACTGTATATGGTCTATTAGGTTTCCACCTAAATTACTGCCCCCTTCCAGTATTGCCTCCTGAGAAGATTATAGGCACTTTGATAGGAGATTTAGGAATTCCGAAACTTTTCAGTAATACATTTAGACACAATTTGAGTTACTCCCAACAGATGGCTAATTACATCTATTGTGTGGTGATTTAGCTCTCAGAGGCAATCTTATTACCCAGTTCTTGTTTGAAGAGAGGACAACTCACTGTTTCCATAATGTTACACTAAATTTGGAAGGAGCATTAAGGATAATCTGCAACTCCCTCATTATACACATGGAAGAATTTCCTTTGATAGAGTAAGTGGGTAAATTACTTATGAAAAGAATTTAACCTGTATTTTGGGGACTAAGTATGCAAAACAATGTGCCTTTTGCACCAGAGAAAGAGAGAAATCTCTTTAAATTTCTTAGAAGAAGGTTACGGGAATAATGTATATAATAATCTATTTGACAAGGTAAATGTGATACATATAATAAACAAAAAGGAAAAAGGACCATTCGAACTGAGGAATACTTATTCCCACAGTGAGGAAAACTAAACTGTTTGGGCAGAAGAGCAAGTAGAATTTTAATGAGCAAAGATTAGAAGGACATGGTAATATTTTTAGGCAGAAGGAGGAAATCATGTTAGCCAAGGTTTATGGGAATTGTATAATGAAATAAAAATACATGTTGAGTTCAGTATAATGTGAGATATTGCATTGAAAGTAGATTGATCTGAAGGACATGAAATTCTATACTAAAGAATTGGGGTTTTAGTTCATAGAATTTGAATTCAACTTCTATTAGAAGTCATGAAAAATATTATAAAAGTAAGGGAGTAATATTATCAAAGCTTTATTTTTAGTGATAACTGGTACAAAAATACTGCTATCACACACATACATACACACACAAACACAAAATTGTGGACTGTGCAGTTTAGGGGCTGAAGCTATCTCCTGCAAATGGGAGTTCTTTGAAAAGTTGTGTTTTCTATAAAATTCCTCATAAGATTGCACAATATATATCAAGTATGTTTGCCATGTCTTAATATTTATATGATTTTTCAAATATCTTGCCTATTATATTGCTTAAAAATCGTCTTCTCATATCTCAAGTAGAGGTAAATATTTATCTTGGGACTTTATCTAATCCATGATCAACTTTCCTCAAGCTTTCTAGTTTAGTTTTAGAGAAAGAAATTAAAGTTATATTGAAAATTGTAGAGCCAGATGTGGTGGTACCTGCCTGTATTCCCAGCACTTAGTAAGCTGAGACAGGAAGATTGCAGGTTCGAGGTCAACCTTAGCAACTTAGTAGAGCCCTTTGCAACTTAGTGAGACCCTTTTCCAAATAAAAAATAGAGCTGAGTTTTAGCTCAGAGGTAGAATACCCCTGGGTTAAATCTCCAGTACCACAAAAGAACAACAGAAAGAAAGAGAGACAGAGGGGGAGGGAAGGGAGGAAGGAAGGAAGGAAGGAAGGGGAAGGAGAAGGGGAGGAAGAGAGGGAGGGAGAGAAAATTGGAATAATAACAATATTAATAGTAATAATAATAAAAACAGCATTAATAGCAGTAATTATTATTTACTACTGTGTTTGTAAGTCACCATAAATATGTGATTTGCATGCAGGTTCTAAATTATCCCTTGTATCAAATGTATCATATAGATACTATTTTTGTCATTTTACAGATGAATATCCCAAGGCTGAGACACTGTTGAAATAAACCAAAGACCCAGAGATAATGAGAATGTACCTGATAATTTATGAAAATTTATTGTTAATATGATTAAAATATAGACACTCATTTAGGAAGTTAAGAAATTAAAACTAAAGATAATAGCAATAAACCAAAATACCACCACCAAGAGATAATCATTTATATTATTGGGGCATATTTTATTTGCATAGAACCAAGTATGGAGAGTCCAGCTATAGCATTCAATATGAAAATATATCTTCTTTGTATTTTAAAATATTAACTCTGTGCTGGGGATGTTAGTTCTGTGGTAGAGTGCTAGCTCACTGGTCAAATGTGTGCTTAGCATGCGTGAGACCCTAGGTTCAATGACCAGCAACAACAGCAAAAGTTTATTTTCTCATAAGTTTTAAAGGTTCTTTTTACTTTTAGGGGAGAAGCATGTAAAATAATAATCATCTGAAAAAGATTTTGTGATTCCCCTTAACTCAGTGGGACATTTAAGAGCACTGGATCTCATGAGTGAATTTTCTCCTTACTCTTTGAGGCCACAACCTACAAAACATGAATACAGTTATTAGAAAAGGAAGAGGTACGGTATACACATCTGCTCTCTGTAAGAGTTATCATTTAGCTATCTTCAAAGGAAACAATAAGCAATTTGTGAGGACAGGCCATACAAACAACCTCCTCCACTATGGCCAGACCGTTGGTCCATCTAAGCTTCATAGAGGATATAAGATGCTGCTCATACAAAAAGGAAAATCTTGGAGTCATTCCAAACAAGTCCAGCTCCCTAACTCTCAGTATTCAATGAATCACCAAATTGCTTATTTTTGCCCCCTAAATATTTCTCAAATCTGTTTACTTCTTTCCACATCCACAAGCCACTAATTATCTCACAGCTGAGTTAATAAAGTGGCTTCCTAAATAAATACCCATGTGTAGTTGCCACTCTTCCTAATCCATTCTGGAGATTATAACAAAATTTATTTTTGTAATGCAAATATGATCATATAAATTCTTTCGTTAATGCTCTACCAGTGTTTTTTCTTTCCTTTAACTTTTTGAATTTATTTCAATCAACATAGTATAAAACAAAGATTGAGGAAGGGAGAGAGAAAAAAAGAAAATGGGAGAAAAAGGGGAAGAAGAGGGAGAGAAGGAGGAAGAGAAAGAAGGAAAGAAGGAAGGATGGAGGGGAAGTAGAGGGGTCAATTTTATCCATGGGCTGTTTTTATTTTTAAAGACATCTGAAAGAGCTAGTCACAGTGTCACAGGTCTGGAGTCCTAGTACTTGGGTAGCTAAGAAAGGAAGATCATGAGTACTAGGCTGGTGTATGCAAGTTAGCAAAATCCTGTTTCAAAATAAAATTTGTTTAAAAGGGTCAGTGGAGCTCAGAGGTGGAGCAACCCTGAGTTCAATCCCCAGTAAATCACACACACACACACACACACACACACACACACACACACACACACATTTGAAAGAATTTTTTTTAAAGGATCTTAGCAAGGTGCAATGGCTAAGTAAGTGCTTGGGAGGCTGAAGAATCACAGGTTTGAAGACAACTTTGGCAAATTAGTGAGGCCCAGTTTCAAAGTGAATAAGTTAAAACAGGGTTGAATGTGTAGCTCAGAGGTAGAACACCCCTTGGTTCAAACCTCAGTACTGAAAAAGTAGCAAAATAATTTTAAAAAAATAGGATCTTTCTAATTTCAGTGTTTCAATGTAGTCTAAAATATTATTTCCTGCTTTTTCTATATGTTTTACATATTTTTTCACATTAAAGGATTGCTAATGTTTTTAGAGTAAAAGAAACAACTTTAAACCAAAATACTAGCTGGGCGTGGTGGCGCACACTTGTAATTCCAGCATTTGGGAGGCTGAGACTGGAGGATCCAGGTTCGCTACTTAGTGAGGCACTCCACAATTAGTGAGACCCAGTTTCAAAATAAAGAATAAAAAATAGGGCTGGGGGTATAGCTCCAAGGTAGAAGGCCCCTGAGTTCAATCCCCAGTACCGCAAAAAAAAAAAAAAAAAAAAAAAAAAAAAAAATTAGGCCCTGTGTGGTGGATCTCATTGCTCCAGACTCAAGCTCCCACACTATCTGTACTGGATAAATGTAATCCTTCCCAACATTGGCAGGAAGATATGGAGTTTGGTTTTGGATAACTTAATTTCATATGTCTGTTTATGATCCAAGTAAAAGCACCATAAAACAGTTTAAATATATGACTCAGAAGTTCAATGGAGAGGTCACAATTCTGTCCTGTCACCTGTTTTTATAACGATGGTTTTAAATTTTAGACTTTGCAGGTAAATATCCAGTTGCTCCAGCACCATTTCTTCAAAAGCTGTCTTTTTCCTCATTGTATTCACTTGGTTCCTTTGTCAAAGATTAGTTGACTATAGGTCTATTGGCAATACATTTCCTCTGTTTTTGTTGTTGTTCGTTTGTTTGTTTGTTTGTTTGTTTTTTTCTGAGAAAGTCTTTATTTCTCCTTCATTTTTGAGGAAAATTATGTGGGGTATAGAATTGTAGGTTGGGTTTTCCTCTATATGTCTTAATAAATATATTGCTACACTTTGCTATTGCTTGCATGATTTAGGGGGGGATAAACTGGATGTAATTCTTTGCTTCCCTTTAGGAATGGTTGTCATTTTCCTTTGGTTTCTTTTAGGATTTTTTTTTTTTTTTTTTTGTACTGTGGATTGAACCCCGGAGCATTCTGCCTCATAGATATACCCCCACCCCTATTTTATTCTTTATCTTGAAACAAGTTTTCACCTAATTGCTAAGGGCCTCAATAAATTGCTCTGATTGGGTTGCAACCTGTGATCTTCCTGCTTTAGCCTCCCAAGTACTGGGAACACGGGCATGTACCAGCACTCCTGGCATTTTAGAATATTTTTTAATCTTCAATATTCTATGACTTAAAAATGATATGCATAGATGGAATTTCTATTACTTTACATTTACCTTTATTCATGTTTTTGAGATTTCTGGACCTGAGCATCTATATCTGACTTTAATTTGGGGAAATCATCAGTTATTATTGTGTCAAATATTTCTTCTCTTTTCTTTCTTTTCTTGCTAGTCCCTGTACCCATATGTTGCACTCTTTGTTGTCCTATAGCTCTTTAATATTTAGATTTGGCTTTTTTTTTCAACTTTTTTGTGATTAAATTTCAGCTTTGGATGTATTTATTGAGATATCCTCAAATCTGGAGATTCCTAATCCAAATCCAGTTTACTAATAAGCTCATCAAAGTCATTCGCCATTTCTTCTACAGTGTTTCTTATCTCTAGCATTCCTTTTTGGTTTTCTTAGAATTTATATTTCTCTGTTTACATTGCCCATCTGTTCTTGCAAGCTGCCTACTTTATTCCTTAGAGTCTTTTTTGTCGTAAATTTGTGTAATAAAGTTTATGCCTTAGCATCCATTTTTAGGCCTGGCATAAGTGGTTACAGATTCGGACTCAGTCATACCCCATCACCTTTGGGTTATTTAAAACTTCCCCTCCATGACTCCATGACTGTTTTTTTTTGTTTTTTTTTTTTTTTTTTTTTTTTTTTTTTTTTTTTTTGTGTGTGTGTGTGTGTGTGTGTGTGTGTGTGTGTGTGTGTGTGATTTAGCCTGCTTGTTACTCATCTACTGAGCCAAAACCCAACACATCCCACAACTGCCTAGATGGTAAAATCTAATGAGTAACACTAGAGTCATATACATGCATCTTCCTCTCCATGTGCTTCTTCAATCTAGCCCATGCAGGACTCTGTAGGAAAGTCTAGGGGATAATGCCTACAGACCTTAAGAAAGGCATCATCCACAGGTCCTCTTTCTGTCACTCCTCACCATCTGGTTGAACACCGGGTTCCTCCAGTCTTCTTGTTGGCCTCTCTTTGGACTCTAACACCTCTCAGATCTATAAATAAAAATTTTATTCTACTGCATGCATTTTTTTCTACTCCTTTATTGTGTTTCAATACCTAATTGAGATGCTAAACTCAACTTTCCCCCTGTCTGAGCTCTCTTATTAAGCAGGCACATTGACTTATGGGCTTTCTCAAAAAAGAGACCTCACTGAGTGCAGTGGTGCACACCTGTAATAGCAGTACTTGGGAAGCTGACAAAGGAGGATTGCAGGTTCCAGGCCAGTGCACAGTAATTTAGCAAAACCCTGTTTCAGAATAAAAAATAAAAAGAGCTGGGTGTAGCTTGCGGTAGAACATCCCTGGATTCAATCTCAGCACCACAAACAAAAATAAATAATAAATAAATAAACAATAAAGAAATAAAGAGAGAGAACTTAAAATAATTTGAAAAAGAAATTAGCCTGGTATACTGGTACAAAGCTGTAATTCCAGTACTTGAGGCTGCAAGAGGATTGCAGTTTTGAGGGCAGGTTCAGTAGCTTCACAAGGCCCTCAGCAACTTAGTGAGACCCTGTTTCAAATTAAAAACTAAAAATAGGGCTGGGGGGTGTAGTGCAGAGGTAGAATGCCCTTGGATTCAATCCGCAGTAACACAAACAAACAAAAAATAAATTACAATAAAAAAATCACAAAATTAGCATATTAATAATCATTGTTTTAAATTCCCAGTCTGATAATTCCAATATCCCTGCCATACCTAGTTTTATACTTGTCTCTTAAATTGTTGTGTGTGTTTTTTAAACAATTAGTATGTTTTGTAATTTTTTCTTGATAGAAATGATGTACACGATAGAAGGAAGTAGGTAAGCAGGTCTTTAGTGATGCACTTGTAAGGTGTGGGTGGAGGGATGGATTGTACAGTGCTGTGATTAAGTAGCAGGCTTTTAGTGAGTCTGTGTCTCTGGACCATGAACTTTCAGACACTTCTCAGCTCGGCCCTCCTCTCAGGGGAAGTAGGATGACTCAAGTGAGCTGCCACTGGCAATTCCCTTTATTCATATCAGAAAGCCGAAGCAGCTAGAGTTGCACACTTCCCTTTCTTTGGGTCAACTAAGCTCTGCAAAGACCATAGCAGGTTAGAAACTGGTTAAATAGCTTCTCCTAAGGGCAGCCCTTATAAGGAAGAACAGAATGCTCTGGACTTTGTCAAAATGTTTCCTTTCTCCTCTCCTTGCCAGAAACATGTCTGTGAGGACCTAGGGAACTCATGCATGAAGGTAAAGTTCCCAAGAGCACATGACCCCTTCCAGGCCCCTTCCAGGTCTGGGTTCCTGTGGAGTTTTTAAATCTTCAGATTTATCTATACCAAGCTTCTAGAAATTCATCAGTTGCAGTTTACATTTCTCTATTCTGGTACTGGTTCCTACAAGGTGCCTCAACTGGTGGATTTTTCAGGTAGTTTATGTATCCATCTTTCTTTCCAACTTGGGGTGCTAGTTGCCTTCTATGGATATAAAAAAGAGTTAATTTTTTAGTTTGTTTTGTGTTTTAGACTGGATAGAATGACAACTGTCAAACTTCTGGCATCAGAGACCAGAAATCTTGACAAATTATTTTTACCCTAAGAGGAACTGATAAAGTTTAATCACCAGCTTTTTTGGAGCTTGGGGTAGGAAGTAGACTGTCTTGTGACACTTATAAATTTCCATAATGCAAACACTTCCACTATTGACAAGTTCTAAACTGCTAATATGAAGGCATGAGTGCAGAATTGGAAAAGACTGCAAAGTGGCTGGAAATTATACTGATGACAGTCAAATGAATAATATACACTGGTTAACCATGAGTCTATGTCGTGATGTGCTACTCAAGTGTGACCACCAGCTCTACTGTATTTGTATGTAAAACTCACCTCGTCTACCCAAAAGAAATAATAATTTATATTCAATGTTTTTATATCTTTACCACTAATTTTTTTGCTTGTCTAATTCCATTATCTAGAATGTCTAAATTGATATTATACTAAAGTAATAAAAGTGACAATCTTTACAATGTTTCTTATATTAATAATTCTCTTAACATTTCATCACTAAAACTTGTGTTGGCCATTATTTTAATCATAATTATGAATATGAGCATTTCTTCATTATAGCAGCAATTATGATTTTTGAGTTATTTATTGAGCTGTAATTATACTGTTGTAAATACACAAATAATAAGTGCTTTGTTGTATCAGAAAATGCATTCTGATTTGATTTTTAAATAATTTATTTAAATTAACATTATATCAATCTTATGAGATAAGGGAAAAAAGAGGCTCTGTAAAGTTCATGTAGTTTTCTTTTCTTACTAATATTTACCGTGTTCACAACAACATACATCTTAACATTTTCAATTATGATTTTGAGACACTTTTATCTGAATAATGCAGTTCTAGTTTTTCAAGTATCAAGTGGCTCATTGCTATGTTAAAAGAATATACATAATTGATAAATTATTAGAAAAATAAGGAATTAGTTTCTTTATGACTCTTTAACTAGAAATAGCTTATGTATATAATTCTGCTTTATTTATCTTAATACTTACTGAAGACTATGAACAAATATATCAGTACCCATCAGAGAAAAATGCCAGCCACATCTATGTAGTAACCTATTATAACTGAGAATATTATATCTTGTTAGATAGGGCCAATAAAATATCTTAAATTTTATATTTTGAATTCTAATTTAAAGATTGTCTATGTGAATTTGCAAATTAGGGACTGAGAATGTAGTTCAGTAGTAGAGTGCTTACCTAGTATGTGCAAGGCCCTTGATTCAATCCCTAGCATTAGAAAGAAAAGAAAAGAAGGAAGGAAGGAAGAAAGGAAGGAGCGAACTAATGGTCTACTGATAGTGTCAGTGAATATTAATAATACTTATAAATATCCATATATAACAAGTTTGTGAACTATTTAATAGAAGTGTCAATAAAAATATTTTCAGCAAATTTGATTTAAAAAAATCTACTCATGCATTGGGCAGACATAGAAAATGGGAATCTTATGGTAGGTGAAATAGATTGAAGAAAATCTACAGAGTAGTAATGCATAGCTAGTCTCTAGTTTCCCACCAGATAGAATCCCTGCTTTGCTCTTTATTAACTTCCTACTTGGATTCAGAACTCAGCTAAGTTGTTATTTATTTAAGAGCATCTTTATCATGACTCCTTAATTTGTTGAAATATCTTTACACTGACATAAGAATATTCACTTCTTCAAATCATTTTCTTGTTACACTTTTACGTGCATTTTTAAAGTTTTAATTAATCTCATCCACTATATAATGAATTTAGGAAGAACAGAGATCATGCATCTTTGTTATTGTTGATATTTTGATACATTTTGGCCTAAGGACAGTACTTGTCATATAAAATATATACAATTAATGTCTAATAAGTGAATGACAAGATTCACTTTCTTGTACAGAATGTATTTATGAAATATTACTGTTTTCTAGGCAGAAACAACAAGAAAACACAACTCTTTCTGTCAGTCAGACAAGAATCTGAGATGAAGAAAAGGAAAAAGTAGATAGAGGAATAATAAAACTGATACCAAAAAGATCTATTTAGCATACATTAGGAATTCTATGCTTTAATTTCTTCTCTTCTTATATTTTTCAAATGTGTGCAGCCAGCTATGGAATGAATGACTTTTTTCATCTTTAAAGTCTCTAATGACTCCAAACACAAAGGAACTCTAAGCATTTCCTAAAGCCCCAGTTGCATTTGGAAACAGTAAGTTGGCAGAAGAATTAGCCATTGAACATATGTTGCTGTGTTAAATAGTTGTGGAATTAGGTTTTTGATTGAAAGTACTTTCTTCAAGCTTCCTAAAAGACTGTTATAGACTTCTTAGCTATGTGTTTTAAATTATAAAAGCTTCAGAAATTTTTAGTTTCTTATTTTGCTATGCTTAAGAAATGGTTTAAATGATTTAAAATATTGGACCATAATATATATTTTCATCACATCAATAAATTGTAGACATAAAAACACATAGGTACTATTCATAACTGGCCCTAACATATTAGAAAGTTTAATTATAAACAATCTCTTTGGTAAGAGATTTTGTATAAATACATTGAAATAGAGAAAGTAAAATAAAAATTATGTATCAATTCAAACACTAATTTATGCTGCTACATATCTAAATGAGGTGAAAACTTTTATATCTGGGTCATTCATTGAAAAATATATAGAGGAGAAAACGAAGAATGCAGAATACATGGTAGAAGAAAATGCTTTTCCAACAGAAAAGAGGTTTGCTTGTTAAAAGACAATTTAAAAAATAGGATCAGCAGTTGCCACCATACACGAGTGAGATGTGGTATTTATAGCTCGATGTTCAGCCTGTAGATTTCCATAAAAGTTTTAAATATGCATTGCAAATATGAAGGATCATCTTCAAAATGAACCCTATCCATCAGTAATTTACAATCCATTTTATTCTTATTCATTTTTAAGCATGTCTGTAGGATCATTAAATATATTGGGTTTTTCTCATTATACTTTGAAGTTTTAAGGTTTTTTTTTCACTCTATATTTGTGCATGTGGTTGGCTGTGAATTCTGTCCTAGGAAATTGAATATGTGTTTCTAGGACAACTATCTATCAACATGCATTATTAAGCATGCAATAAGCAAAAGTTATTCATGATAAAAAGACAACTTTAACATCACTGTTTTAATTTCATAGGTTTTGTTTTTAAGCTGATGATATTAATTTCTCTCCAAAAATTAACTTTTATTTTATTATCATTAACATATTTATCAAGCATTCACTTGACATAATTGCTCAGAATAAATAGAAATACTAAAGAGATGCCATCATAAGGAGCAACTCTGTTGGAATATCAAATTTGTATCAATATCAATTCCCAGAGAACTTCTATTTGTGTAATAGGTTATAACTTCAAGTTTTGCCTATATAATCTTTACTGTGCATATTCCACTCAGTCCAATTATAAAATAGAAGACAGGACACAGGAGAACATGCAAAGACTGATGAATAGGGGCTGCTTGTCTCTATAACTACGAACAGTGTCACATTTCACTAGACCATTGGAGCCTCTGTGTTGTGGTTACCTCTTATACAATTAAAATGATGGTTTGTATGATAATAAGATCCCCATCATTCTGAATTTTTTTAAGTCTTTGATGCACAGAAACAAAGCTCTGCGAGAATAAATGGTCCACTGAATGAACTTAAGTCAGCTGACTGCTTTCAGAAAACGTTTGAACAATGAAAATTAACAGAAAAACCGTATGACAAAAAAGATGAGAGCATAATTAATTTTTTATTTCCTTATGTTTATTTGATATAAATAGCTTGAATAGTATTATTATTGCCTAGATTAAGAGCAAATCACAGTGATTTGAATCCACTGTCATGTGCCAGAAAGAATAAGCAAAATAACAATATCTAACATTTGTATGGCACTTATGTAGTTTGTAAAATATTTTTCAAACATATGCTTATGGATAGAAAATGATTTCAATGATACATACAACAAATTTTGAATGTTTTCCACATAAGTGTTCTCCCTAGACCAATATATTACAATGCTCTGAATTGGCTCTGAGAATTTTAGAATGTGTAATTTATGTAATTAGGTGAACTAGTATACTTATTATAACATTTCATTATTTACCATTTTGATTATAACAGTAATTTATAAAATAAGAATACAGAAAATAGTACAAATAAATCAGAAGTTTAACTTCAGACGAAAGATTATGAGTCAGAAAATCCAACAAAAATAATTTAATAAACAACAATTTTGAGCTCTGGTAATTCTATATTTATTAATAAAAGGTAGCTACAAAACTCATTCTTAAATGTTACTACTTTTACATGTCTTCCCATATGGTATTGTGATGAAATTTTTGTCTGTTTCTAATTAAATTTAATAGAGATATTAATAAACAAACATATTGGGACATTGTATCACATACAGAATTAAATAAAAGGTCTTAAAATAAGCAATAGGGAAGAAGCTGGTGTGAAAATACCGTGCAATGGGATAGAAGAAGAGCTCAGTAACATAGTAAAGCCTTCAAACCTAGCTAACTCCATAAATAAGTTTCCTTGACGCTCCAGCTCTCTATCATTCTTTTCCATGGTAAAACCCCACATGTGGCACTACCAGGCAGCCTTCTCTCAAGTAGAAGTCTAACAACAATAACAACAACAAAAGTTGTTTTTCATCTATCTTTGCTTTGTGTGTACCATCAAAAGAGCCTAAATCTTACAAAACATGTGATGCCTTAACTTTCTTAAAATGTAAATATAAAGAATACAATTTACAGCTACATGAAAACATATTTCAGAGAGACATGTGACAGAGAGAATGCATCTCCAATGTAGAAATAACTGGCATTTCTTAAGAAGAATTGCATCTATACATTTAATCATACTTCTACATGATTGGACTATATGATTCAATATGTTGATATTCAAAGATAACTCTCTTGGGTACTAAAACTTAAAATTCCTAACCAGGCATGGTGGTGCATGTCTGTAATTTCAGTACTTGGGGAAAGTGAGACAGGAGAATCACAAGTTCAAGACCAGCCTCATCAACTAAGTGAGGCCCTCATTAACTTAGTGAGACCTTGTTTCAAAATAAAAAAGTAAAAAAGGGTTGGAAGTATGACTCTGAGGTAAAATGCTCCTGGGTTCAATTCCTAATACAAAAAAAAAAATCAACTAAATAACAGAAATCATGTAATTTATTTAAAAATTTTAGAATTTAATATAGGTGAGAATGTAACTTAGTATTTCTCTTAGCAATAAATGTGTTTCTTTCCTGATTTTCATTATGTTAAAATCATATGAAAGTAAAGGTTTTAAGAAAATAAAATTAATAGAACAAAATAATTGTTTTAAGAAGTACATACAATCAACTGAATAGAAAGAAGAGAATGAAAACTAAAGAATTTAAAAATAATTTTCTAATAGTACCAATCTAAGATTATTAATTATATTTTTAAAGTATGATCAGGTAGAAACAGAACTAAGAGTCATAGCCTTATGTAAATTAGCTGAACATCAACTGGACACTTACCTTCTGATTTTTAAATTTGAAATATAAGCAATAAATATCTCTAGATACAATACAAGTTCCAACTAGGATAAAATCTAGCTGTGCAATTACTAAAACTTATTGAAAACAAATGGTAAAAAAGCATATAAACTGTGAGTTCAATTCTGTATTTAGCAAAAATAAAAGCAAATCTAATAAGAAATGAAACAAGAAAAACACAGCACAGATATTTTAGCAGATCTGAATAGAAACTAAAAAACAGGGAAGTAATTAAAAATCAAAGGACACACACACACAAATCAAAACATCCTGTTTCTTAAACAGCTAGAAAAATGCACAGAACCAAGATCTGGGATTCTTAAACGATACAAATGACATTAAATGGCTTAGAGAATAATGTGTACAGATGATAAAAATTAAATGAAGGGTTAAAATAATAGTAAGATATAAATTTTTATATTCATTGGTTACTAGTTTAGAAATATAAAAAATTACTTAGCATTATTAGTGACAAAGTTATATTATTACTGCCCCCTATTCTTTACTCAGGGAAAGTTTGTTGGTGAAAATTGCTTGTTTCCTTAGTGTAAGTATTTTGATAAATCCATTTAGATTTTGAACTCTAATCCATCTAATTCTTAGCCATATATTTTGTGGGAATTAATATTCATAGAGGATTCCTAGAAGATACATAGTCCTTCTATCTGCTGTAAATTCTTAGTTTTATTTTTTGCTTTAAGCCAGAGCAGTAGAGACAGAGATGCTTATTTAAACCTTTTGCAGGTGTGCACTTAGCAATCTCTGCTTGGCATTACGCCATCAGCCTATTCTGAGAGACTATAAAGCAAGAAACTCTGAAAATTTGATAATGTCTTTATTTTAAGGATGCCAAAGAGAATATTCTCCTCTATATTATAGAGCCCAATATGTGAGAACACATTTAGAAAAAAACATACTATTTAGAAATTCCTATGTGTATTGAATAATACTTAGAATTATAATTATGAATGATAATGCTTTTTTCTGCTTGAAAAATCAAATAGGCAGATGTTCTACTCCCCTCGTAGGGTGCTTGTTTTCTCTTCACACTTTATTTTGTAGTCTAATACTATAACTCTACTTTCATATTTCTCTGCCTTCGTTTTTTTTTTTTTAACTATCTTATTTCCTAATTTTGAAAATGTTTTTTTTTTTTATCTAATTGAGTGATATGCTTCTTTGGAAGTAAAAGAAAAAAAATTCTGAATTTTAAACTAAAAATATTTCAGACTTAAAGCAATCAAGTAGGAATAGTCTGATGATCAGTAACTAGAGAAAATAAACTATAATTTCTAATATAATTCTATAACATTTTTGTAGATTTATTATTCCTTAGTATATAAAATAAAAATTGTGATCTAATCTACTGAATTTCTAAGATGTTTTCTTCAACTTTGAAATGCTCTAATCTAGGATTGCTCTCTTCCTCTGCTTTTTTTTTTTTTTTTTTTTTTTTTTTTTTTTTTTTTTTTTTTTTTTTTTTTTTTTTTTTTTTTTTTTTTTTTTTTTTTTTTTTGGTAATATTCATGTGAGTTTCTACCAAACTGGGACACTTTTAAAAAATCTGTATACTTTATATGACCTATAGATATTTTTTGTGGGCATCCTGATTAATAATACAGATGTGAATATTTAGCAACTCAAAGTCCATGAGACCTTTATATGGTTCATGTTTCTCCAACTAGAAACTGAACCATTAAATACAAGGAGGCACAAGAAAAAAACATGGCCAAGATGTTCACTATGTGGGACTCTTAAAATGGACTTAAATGGATTAGGAAAAACTTCTGCATAAAGTGATATGGGTGCTGAACTGTGAAGGATAATAAATAAAGAAAAAAAAAATAGAAGGTTGAAGGTCTAGAAAATGAAATGGAAGGACCCAAAACAGCAAAGAACTGGGAAAATTCAGTGTGTGTGTGTGTGTGTGTGTGTGTGTGTGTGTGTGTGAGTGTGTGTATGTTTGATTTTATATTCTAGAAGCAAAAGATAAAAGAGAGACCAGACATTTAAAGTAGAGCCAGATAAGAAGATGGTAAACTATGCTTAAGAATGTGAATTGTATCTCTAGAGCATTGAGCACTGTACATTAGCCTATCTATCCTTGGATTTTTCTCCAAGTGTGACCTGGTTAAACTTTGACTAATCAGAGGTGTTGATCTGCAGGAGTGCTAGAAGAAAAGAAAAATAAACAAACAAAACACAAAACAAGTCAAAAATCTTTTTCGTGAGATGCTTCAATTCACCAAGAAAAATATAGATCTTTAATAATTGCCATCTTCTACATTATTGTCCTTCATGTAATAAGGACTTAGATATATCAAATCTTGAACTCAAACTGGCCTACATTTATTTTATTTATTTTTATTTATTTTTTATATATTTATTTATGTATTTATTTATTTTGTGTATGTGGTACTGGGGATTGAATCCAGGGGCAGTCTACCTCCAAGCTACATCCCTAGTCCTATTTTTTATTCTTTATTTTTGAAACAAGGTCTCACTATTAACAACTGGATAGGTTTTACTTAATATTTAACACCGATATATGAATTGCATGCAGTTTTATGCAATGAATATGTCATTTTGGTGTCATTGTTTAAAATGTATGCAATTTCATACATAAGAAAAGGCAGCATTATTTTGCCCTAAAATGGAAACCCTAAAGTGTAGCTTAAAATAATTTCTAAAAATTAATAATAATACAAGGCTATGGTATAGATGGGCTTTCTAAATTTTCCAAAACTGTGTATGTGTTTATTTAATTCAACTGTATCATCTGCAATGTAGTATCAAAGGGTTTTAAAGTGTGGAAAATTAGAGATCAGTCTTGTGCCTTTGAACAGCAACTGTTTGGAATATCTCAAAGTTTAGAGCAAATTGTATCTATCTATGGAGTGAAAATAGTATATGGCAAATAAGCCTAAAAAACACTAGTAAAACCAGACTAAACACAGGTCTTTAAAAGACAATTATATACTAGTTAGAATTGACGTGTTTCAAAAAATCTGTTTCATAAGTTTAGTCATAGATTCACTTTTGTGAAATTTTACAGGAGATATATTTTAATCATATATTTTCCTTGAATTGTCTCACATTTTAAATGAAAATTAGACAATTAAAATATTATTAAAATAAAAATAATTTAATATTATAAATAAAATAAAATATTTTAGTATTAAAAAATAAAGATTTCATATTAAGTTTCATGGCATGTCTTTTTAGAGTGGAATGCATGGATTTATTTATTTTAGAAAGTTTATATAACTTCTTTATATTAAGTTTATATAACTTATTTATATTACTTAAGATCCTAGAAAAATTAAGCACAAAAAACTTAATTTTCTTTCTCCTTTTATATCACTTCTGTAGAAAAAGATATGTTCTAGATGAAAAGGTACATAAAATTATTTTAATGATGATGAAATCTAGGTCATAAAATTTTATAAAATACTATTTTGACTACCAGAAAAATATTATGTTCATATACTCTCAATTATGAGAAAGCAAATATTAACGGAACATTTCTGCATGCTTTTATCTGGTCTACACAGAGAACAATAATGTTCACTGATATCCAACTGTTTATTCAACAACACATTCAAATCTACTGTCTCTAGAATATGCTTAAGTTCCAATAAATAGTAATTATGTTGTTATATGAATATAGACTTTAAAAAATATTTTCTGAAATTATATTTGTGTATGACTGCCATTTCTGTGGCTATAACAAAATACCAGATGCTGGGGATTTACATTGAAAAAAAATGTTTATCTTGCAGTCTTGAAGACTGAAATTCTGAGACTGAATGGCCCTACCAGTTTTGCCCCTGGTGAAGGCTTATCAGTTAGATAGCATCTCAGTAGCAGGAGTGAATATGAAAGAGATCACACAGTAAGACAATGGAAGTTAGAGAGACAAAATGGAGCTAGTTTTCCTCTTTTGATAACAACCCTTTCTAGCAAAATTAAGCCTCTTTGAAAGACCAGCATTAATTACATCCAAGGAGAATGCCCCCTACCTCCAGCCATCTAATTTCCTCCCATCAGTCTCCTCCTCTCAAAAGTTCCAACATCTTCCAATGTTGTCAAACTGGAACCACATTTCCAATACATGAAACCTTGGGGGACACACTCAAACCTTATCCAAACCATAGTGCTTTGTAAGTAAAGATTATTTCTTAATAAGGAAATCCATTACAGTTTGAATACGTAATATCCATCCTGCTGGTAAAACTTGATTATCTATTGTCATGTGAAAATGAAAAGAGAATCCTAGAATACTAATTTTACTCATGCATGTCATATTATGTGCTTTTGGAATCTGGTCAACGGTATAAGAACATCTAAGTTATAAGCAATGAAGCAGAACAAGATGATGTGCATTTGTAATACTGCTGCTTCCATTCAATGATATTTTAAAAATAACTATTGAGAAAATATTAGTGACTGTGCATTATAATCAGGCTGTGAACAAATAGTTGTGTTGTTAGAAAATCTGAAACAATGTAACCTTATTATTTGTGCAATATATGCATGTAAATGTGTACACACTATCAAACATATAGTTCTATTTGTATATGTATGCCATGGTTTAGATTTTAAGTACCCCCTCCCCCAAAGGCCTTATGTTAAAGGCTTAGTCTCCAGATTAGTGCTATTGGAAAGTGGAACTTTAAGTGGTAGGATCCAGTGGAAAGCCTTGGATCATTGGTGGGGACATGCCTTTGAAGGAGATATTTGGACCCTGGCTACTCCTATTCTTTTCTTTTGGCTTTCCAGCCACCAGGAGATAAGAAGCTGGCTCCACCCTGTATTCCCTGCCATGAGGTACTGCCTTGCTAAGCTCAACAGGGCCAATCAACTATATACTGAAATCTCCAATACTATGAGCCAAAATAAATATTTTCTCTTTTTATATCAGACATTTGTAATTTGTAATAGTGAAAGAGAACTAACAAATATATATATATATATATATGTGCATACATACACATAATTTCAAATATTTTTATTTTGCTATTATTACTAAAACTATTGTTTATATGGCCTTTCTATTGAACAGACAATAAGCTTCTCAAAGAGAGAGATTATGTCTTCTTTATCTTTATGTTGACTAGAATTAGTGTTTCATACAAAAAACAGTTAATAGGTGATTTTTAATTGCACACTCACCAAACAGGAGTATTTATTTTTTTTAATATTTTGAGATATAGATTTCTTAATATCTCATAGAAAATAGGTAATAGTTGATTGAAAGTGTGATGCATTCAAACAAAACAAGTGTTCTCGTATTTCCTTCTCACTACTTAGCACATTAATCTTTCTTTTCCTCAGAAATCCTTACTGAATCATCTTATACATTCTGGTGTCTGGGGAAATAGTTTTCAATATACTACACATTTCTCATCCATGTTCTATTTAGTAATTACTTTCCCATTGTATCAGGTTTATATGTTTATTTCGAAGGCAATTTTTGCAATGTGTCATTGACTGTAACACCACAAAACTCTCACTCTGGTATCAGATACACATCAACTACTCTTTACCTTATCAAATCAATGTAAGGTGAGTGAAATATTGGCAACAAACTTCAAGACTTGCAAAGTTAATACGCATTCACAAGTTCCTTGCTTCCATTTAATGATAATATGTTCATGTATTTGTTGAGAAAATACTGTGCAGGTGTGTTATAATCAAGACTCACAGCAAGTAGTTATGTAGTAAGAGAATCTAAGGCAATATCTCTCTTCTCAATGAAACTTTGTGGTGATAAACCTTTGCATCCAGTCAAACACAGAGAGGATCTCAGAACTCTGAAGGATGTGAAGAAACTGAATCCTCTTCTGTCAACTCTACATAAGGGTTGGCAAGAGGCTCAATACAGCTTATAGTAGTGAATCTGTATTTCTAAAAAGTATATGGTGACAGGATTTGGGTGTTTATTTAAAAATATTTGTTACTGATATTAAGTGGAAGATAGACACTATCGTTTCAATTAAGAAATGCCAAAATTTGGAGTTTGTTTTCTTCATGTTGTCAAATTTTAAAACCTAATTTTCTGTAATAATTCATAATTACTTCATCTTCTCATTCCATCTGGAGGGTAATCAACATATAAGCATATGAACCAGCTGCTGCCCCAGTCATGGGGCATCTGCCAGGAGTGACCTGGGCTTTTTTCCAACTGAAGAATCCCCAGAAAACCCTCAAGCTGAAAGGAAATTGGTACAAGTATAAACACAGCTTCCTTTTCACTCAGTGCTTTCATTCCTTGGGATGTAGGAATCTTTGGATCTCTTACCTCATTTTTCAGACCCATGATTTCACAACCAAACAACTCAATATTTATTAAGTTCCTAATTTGTATGCTGATATACTTAATATATTTATTTGGAGAATATATTTAAATATATATAAGCATATATATACATATATATATATGTATAAACAACTTATGTAAGCCCTTTTTTTTAACTTTCAAAGGCACACATAAGAATATCAAAATACTAATATAAATACAAGAAAGAAAGTAAAATAAAATTTTATCTACCATGGAATGTCTATTTATAGACGGCACATTGATCTTAGCTACTCTTATTAAAATCTGGGGATATAATGAGTAAAATAAGGTATAATAATATTTAATTAAAGGATTGTGGCCTTTTACTTACTTTTATGATTAACCATACACAGAAGCAAATTATAGACTGACTCTCTATAATTTTGCTGTATTTGTTATAAAAATGGCAAGCATCGATGATACCTTTTCAGTTAAAACATTAGAAAGCTAATGATTGTCGAGTTTATATTATAGTAGCAAGCACTTTATACAAATCATGTCAGCTACTCTTTATAACAATAGTGTAAGCAGGTTTTTAGCATTCATATTTTATAAAGCAAGAGATTAACTTGCACTAAATTAGGCAACTCATTATTTCTCTTGCCTGTTAATCTCATGTTTTCCCAGTAAATACCAGAAAATTACTTTTTAGTTTTTTTTTCAATAATACTGGCATCATTACTCATTTTAATCCCTTAATGCTACAGTTTCAGTGCCAAAATAGAATCCCAAATAGAATTGCTTGGAAATAAAATAAAACCGGTATAGTTCTTAACATTTTTAAAGAATGCTTTCCAAAAGATAAATTGTAAAAACTAGTCACTCCTAAAGGTAGGCATCTGAGATACTGGCATTGCTTTCTCTCTTTTTTTTAAATAATTAGGTGCTTTTTTTTTTTTTTTTAGGTATTTCCAGGATTTAGAATTATTTTTATAGTCTGGATTCAAATACACTGCTCTTGTTTTCTTTGAGTAACCTGTTTCCTAGGAATGAAGAATATGTTGGAAAGAGTCAGAAGATGGTTATCTCCTTCTAAAACTTTTCCTTTCCTTAAAATTATGATGAAATGTGTTCCTTTTTATCTTTTATTTTCAATGAATACTTCCGTAACCCTAGTTATTTCAAGAGAATATTTAATTTTCAAAATTTGCCATATGTTATATGAACTAGAATTCTATAATCAAGATGAATTAAACTTGGCTTTCTTTAGCCCTGGTACTTCATGATTCTCAACAGAGAAGTACATTTACATATTATCAATGCCAATATCAATATTGTGCACAGGGAAGGGGAGGAATCAGGGTGGGATCCGAGGGAAGCTCACCAAGTGCTCTGTGCACGCTTGTCTCTATCACTCTGAACTTCATTATGCTGTGTGATTACAATGCACCAATAAAAATATATTAATTAAAAGAAAAGTAGATAAATGTTGCTTATAAAATTTTTAGTGACTAAAAATAAGTACATTTGCATAAATTCTAAAATTTATAAATAAAAGTTGCTGAATTTGAAAGTAATAATAGTTTAGTTTTTTTATATTTTAGAGTTCTTAAACTGAATGATTATTAACATTATATTCATCTTAACTGTTATCAGGTTCACCCTGAATAATCTCCAATGCTTAGTTCAGAAGCAGTACTCGCTTCTTACTTTGACTAAGTGAAACATTTTCATTCTAACTCTGTGATAACACATATTTTCTATCTCCTCCTCTCTAACACTCTCTTCTTCAAATTTTCATCTGGACTTTTGTATTTATTCTCTTCTATTGTTCATATTTATTACAAAGTCTTCCATGAAAAGGCTTTGTCTTGTCAGATATTTCACATTTATCTCTGTAGACTCAAACTTGTCTGTAAACTAATATTAATTTGTAAATGTTATCAGCTTTTCAAAACTATAGATATTATTCTGAAAGCTTTAAGTTGAAACTGCTTAACAAAGTGTTATCCAGGTCCTTCAATTTTCTTGCAAATGACATTATGTTAAGTGAGATTAGCCAGTCACAGAAAATGAAGGGACATATATTTTCTTTAATATGCACAAACTAGGGAGTAACAGGGATAATAGAATTACTCCAAATAATGGAGGAGATACTCATCGGAGCCAGCGAAGTGGTATAAGGGAAGGGGATGGGGAAGACTGAGGTTGATTATTGGAAATATTAGCATCATCTGTGTATACATATGTGAAAATTCCAATATCAATTTCAGTACTCTGTATGGGAAGGAAAGAGATGGGGAAGCAGGGAAGGCTACAAATGCTATATGCATGTATGTCATTGTCAACATGATTTATATTATGATGTGAGACCATAATGTGCCAATAAAAGCACATAAAAATAAAAATAATATAAATTAATTAATTAACTAATTAGTAGAAACTGCTCTGGTTTAAACTTACCTTTTCCTCATTTATGAATATCTTTTTTTCCTACCAACAACTTCTTATTAATGACACTCCTGTTATGGATTGAACTATGTCCCCTAAAAAGGTATGTGGAAATCTTAACCCCCAGCACTTCAAAAACAAGGGTCTTATTTGGAAATAGGTTTGAGGTAGTTATAAGTAGAGATGGAGTCATGCTGGATTTGGGTTGACCTTTATTCAATATAACCTGTGTCCTTATGAGAAGAAGGAAGTTGGAACAGACACATGAAAGAAACTTATGTGAGTAGAGGGACACCAGGAGTTGCTGGACTGATGCACCTACAAACTAAGGAATACCGATGGTTGCCAGCAACCACCAGAAGCTGGAAAGGCAAAGAGAGGTTTCCTCCCACTCGTTTCAGAGAGAGCATGGCTTGCTCATGTCTTTGATTCTGAACTTCTAGTTTCTAGGTATGTGGGAGAGCACATACCTCTTGTTTGAACCGCCCAGTTTGCTGTACTTTGTTATTAGAAACCAAATACAAATATTGGATCCCATAATTGAAATTTCATTCACCATTTACTTTAGTCATGCTGACTTCTCAGAATCAATTAAATTCAGTTCTGTTTTGATCATAATTATTACAGCTTTCTCCTTCCTATGCATCTAATAGGAGATCTACACATCACTTGTCCCATCTTAATCACTGGTCTTTATTATATTGTAGTTACATGCTTAGAAGACTGAGTGTGCTGTATTGGTTGTATTAGTAGTTTAATCCGTAACAAGTTACTGGCTCCACATTCTCTCTCTCTCTCTCTCTCTCTCTCTCTCTCTCTCCATATATATATATGGAATATATATATATATATATATATATATATATATATATATATATATGTAGTAGTATACATGCATATATATATATATATGTGAGTAGTAGTATACATGCATATAGCGTGTATATATATACATATATTTATTTATTTATTCATTATAATTATACATCTTAATGAGGTTCAAAGTCATACAAACAAACATGTACACAGGTCTTGGTGTGATTTCCTTCAAGTCCCACAGAGCTACTCACCCTCCCCATACTTAATGGCTAGATTGGCAGTGATACCTTCATCATGGGCACAATGTAATTTTAGCTGTTTTTGTCATCAGTTCTTCATTTATCATATCCCACCTCCCTTCTCGGATCCCCTCTACTATTCCACTGGTCACGCTCCTCAATTATCTAAAGTCCCTTTTGTTTCTATTTTTTCTTGACCTTTCACATATGGGAAGAGAGAAAACATTGATCCTTGACTTTGTGCAACAGACCAATCTCACTTAGCATAAAGTAACTCCATAGATCCTTTCCATCATAACTTTAAACACATGAATCATGTTTAAGGCCAAAGGAACATTAGCCATCATAATTCAGTCTTAAATGGGCTTAATTACTTGGACTTCACTCTTGTTCCTCTCGTTGCGCTATTCCTCTGATTTTTTCCTACTGTTTCTGTGGAAATATGCCTGGAATAGCCTAATAGAGGATAGAAGATATATGGCTCAGTCATCTCCAAACTCTGTACTTTGCAGGTGACTGCAAATATTTGAATGAGTTCAACAGAGACCAGGAAAACTACTATTCAGAAGAACAAGCCTAAATTGCTGAAGTGCATTATCCTGGGCCTAATAAATTCTTAGTGCTTTAAGACACTGAGTGTTTTGGCTATATATATATGTTATATATATATATAGTTATATATATATATATATAGTTATATATATATATATATAGTTAGTTATATATATAGTTAGTGCCTTGCGTATATAACATATGAGCCAATATTCTTATTATTACTGTGGGAAATCATATTCAATATAACATATGAGCCAATATTCTTATTATTACTGTGGGAAATCATATTCAATAATAGGTTCTACCTGTACATTAAAGAAGATATAATCTAGTCTTTTACTTCTTTCAAGCTTACTTTTTATTTCATCTGTTAATTCTCCATATATCTTAGAACCTCAATTGTTCATCAAAGTCTCGTTTATGGGCATATTTCTTATTAATACCAAAGAGCCTTTATGATAATGAAATTGTATGAAAAGGAATTTTCTTACTAAATTCACCAGGAATTTCTGATCTTATGAAATCCTAGAGGAAACAAACATACGGCAGACATGTTCATGAATAATAATATAGTAAACTATAAATTTGCATTGTTTTAGAGATCTGTTCTCATCTATTGTGCTACACTCTTGGGACAATGCTTCATCAGTAAAATTATTATCTCATAAATAAGATAAGAATATAAGAAAATGCATCCTTTTCTAGAAACCAAATTATAAAGGTTAACATCATGCAATAGTGTCAGAAAACAAATTTATATTCCATATTGTACAAGCAGCACTGTATCTATAATATTAGAAGAACTAAATTATTTCTGAAAGTGTCAATCATCGGATATAGAAATATCACTTTGAATTATAAAATCATGAGACTATGATATTATATTGCTGAGTAAGCAGATACTCTAAGCATCAAGAATTCCCAAGGTAATTATAATACATATATATTTCATATATTAATGTTTTATATATCTAGTTTATTACACACTATATAATTTAAATATTATATATACATATTTTATAAATAACCTCATACAATAAATATTATAGGCATTTTCATTTTTGTACTATAATGTGTTAAAGTTATTTATGTAACTTAATTTAAAGTTAAATAAATATATCTATACACACATAACAAATCTCAATTAAATTTTGTACTTTTAACATTGGCACATAAGATCTTTCTACATTTAATTACATTTAAATAAATTTACTAATTAAATTTATTTTTTCTCTGAACTGTTTAACTGTTGGCTTGATTTTCTGGATTTGTTAATAAGGTAGATTTTAAAAAAATATTTTAGCCTTAGACTACTCAAGATTTTTCATATTTTGATAAAGGAAGAGAGAAAAACTCACTGACATTTCTCTTTTTCTAGTATATTTAACATTATCACTTATACTGTGCTTTCATCAATTATTTAATCAAATATTTACTGAATATTTGATATATACTATATTCATTGTTAAATATATATATATATATAACATTATATATGTATAATTGCAACAAAATTGATTTACTTGCCTTCAATATAATTCATTTTAAGTATGTCATTTGAGTCATTTGGAACTGAATTTTACTTCTTATAGCTAATAAAAATGTCAATTTGACTACATAAAAATTTGCTCAGGTATACCACAATAATGTCAAAAAGAAGCATCCCAAACTTTGTTTTAATCTATTTTATTGCATTTCAAGAGTTCATGAAGAATGTGAGTGTTCTCTGAAAAAGCAGCTCAAAGAAGCAAGCAAAATAATGAATAAATAGGTGATGCAAAATATTATCAGTTTTTTTGATTTTTTATTCAATTATATTATTTATAGTTTTTAATTGTTCCAACACATTTAATTTTCTCTAGTTTTTAAAACAAGAATCCTTGATATTCATAAAATATGTTTTCAATTAATTAGGAAATTATGTATTGCATCATCTAAAGCTAGTAGCAGAATGATTTATGAATGTTTTTGTGTGAAAATGCTGGGTGTGTGTTACATTATTCTCATTTTATTTATGTTCAACACAGTGCAAAGTTTGTTAAAAACAAATTAAGATATTTTAGCAGTTTCACAAATACCAATTACAATATTAAATCATTTAAATATATTATATTACTCTAACTCACTTTTAAAAACAAATTTGCTATATATATTTGAAGTTCATAACATGAAATTGTGGGAAAGATATAGAGAGTATCTGTATACAACAGATTATCATATCTATAATCTCATGTAGTTAATTTCCTCTTGTAACAAGAGCAGCTGGGATCTACTTACTTAACATAAATCTATAATATAATACAACTTATCAATTATATTCTTCATGGTGAACATTAGATTTCTAGATTATTCATTCTACATATCTTCTGCTTTGTACCTTTTGACCTGCACTGCCCCATTTCTTACCTCCACTGGATCAACACTAACCACTGTTTTATTCTCTCTCTGCATATTTGACTTTTTTTAAAAAATCACACATATGGGAGATCATATAATATTTTTCTCCCTGTGTCTGATATATTTTATTTAGTTTATTATCCATATCTTCCAGGCCTTTCCATGTAATAAATAACAGATTTCTCTTCTTATTCTGTCTCTCTCTCTCTCTCTCTCTCTCTCTCTCTCTCTCTCTCTCTCTCTCTCTGCCCCCTCTCTTATTCCTTTCTTTCTTTTTTTTATAGTGCTGGAATTTTCACCCAGAAGCATTAAAACTCTGATCTATATCCCAAACCCTGCTTTATATTTTATTTGGAAACAGGGTCTCACTAAGTTGCTGAGGCTTCCCTGGAACCTGCAACCCTTCTGTCTCAGCCTCCGAAGAAGTGAAATTATATGTATGTGCCACCACATATGGCTCTTTCTTTTTTAAGATTGAATAATAGTATATGTATATCTATGACGTATCTTTGTCTATCGATAGACACCTAGTTTGTTTCCATATCAGTTTATACTGAATAATGCAAAAAATGAACATGGAAATGCAGATATCTTCATGTGATTGTGATTTCATCTTTTTTAGTTATACCTCCAGATGTGGGATTGCTGGGTCATATGTTAGATCTATTTTTAATTTATTTTGGATGCTCCATACAACTTTCTACAAGGACTATATCAATCCATATACCCCCAGTGATGCATCATAGTTACCATTTGTTCTATAGCCTCCTCCTACATTAGCTAACATTGTGTTTCTGACAATAGCCATCCTAACAGTGTGAGGGGATTTCTCACAACACCTTCCATTTGCATTAGCCTAGTTATCAGTGATGTTGATCACCTCTCATGTATCTGTTTCCTAATTTTATGTATTCTTGCGAAGATTTGTCTGTTAAGGTATTGTGCCCATTTTTTAATCAGGTCCTTTGTTTTTATATTCTTGAGTTGTAAAATTTACTTTTGATAGAGCACTTCTATAATATTTGAATAAAGAGTATGCAGATATAAATTTGGTATTGACTTCTTTGATTTTTTTCCTGTCTAATAAAATCTTATCATGTCATTTTATAGAATGTCATTTTATCCTGAATCATCTCAGAAGAAAATTCCTTTGCAATGTAGATATTTTGCTTACAAGCCTCAGTTAAGAAATGCAATGCAAACATTTAATTAAGCTCATGATGTATTTGACTGATGAACTCTCCTCTTGTCTAAGCAATCATAACAATCCAGTGGACTCACACCATGCACTTCAGTAAGAAAATTTGCTAAAATTCAAATTTTAACCTGTGATGCAAAACTTTCAAACAAACAGGTCTCTACTTCTTCACATTAAAAAAATACTAATAGTACCTACCAACCTGAGTTTCTAAATGAAATTTAAAGAGATATAATAAATGTAAAAAAAAGTCTGCTCAATATTTGTTTTAGGATCCAATATTCATTGTTCCCACAGTTCCCATATCAAGAGAGATATCTCTTCCAATAAAAACATATAAAACCATCATGGATTCCATCAAAGAAGCATTGTGAGCTGCCTAGATGTCACAGAGGTCCATTTAAATTTAGCTCATAGATGCCCAGACCCTGCAGCAGTGGTAAAAAATAGACTCCCATCCTTTTCTACATCATCTACATAATGAAGTCCTTATATGTGGCATCCCTGTTCTTTTCATTTTAGGTACCTCAAATATTTAGTTTCACTTTGAGTAGTTTTAGGTACTATTTTATGGAAGTACAAATCTAAATTCTCTCAAAGGAATTTAACACTACAATTTGCATTTTCCTATAGATGATACTGAAAGTCTTAAGTAAGATAGCATTTGCATTTATCTTAGAAGATTCCTGAGTTATATTTAATTTTAATTGTTGGGATGCATGACTGATAATGTTATCATTCAAAGTTGATGATTTATTATTTTTTTCAAGGATAAAGACAGAGATTTTACTTAGGAAAAATGGGAATACACATTCAAGGGAAAACTCGGACCACCTCAAAAGTATGAAAGGCCCCTAGGATTGTTGCAATAATTTTTTTTTATAGGGGACCGAGAGAGGGGTGTCAACGTCTGGATTTCCTCTTAATCCTCAGGTTCCTGCATCGATGGGTGGCTGCTGGGTGGTGTCTGACTTTGCCCCTCCTTATGGATCTTTTGTTTAGTAAGCATTTCAGAAATATTAGGTGAGGAGAGGGGCCATTGTGATTAAGGTTGTGGGCTCACTGTGGCTTCTGCCTAAGATAGAACACACTCTGTAGGGTGCAGTTAGAGATTATGAATTTTTCCAGATTTTAAAACTCTATTTTCCCTTTCCTTCCCAATTAATCTCCTTTCTATCTAATATTTTATTTATTCTATCCTATCTCATTCCTCTCCTCTCCCCCAAGACTTGGGCTCCATAATCTTCTTGATGAAGGACAAAGAAATTCTGTCTTCTATAACTGCTCCTGAGCTGACAAGAGGTATCAGCCCTGCCTCTCCAGGAACTGAAAGTCTCATCCTGTCTGATCTAAAGAAGACATAGGAAGGTCAGGTTTTTTGTTGGACATACAATCATCATTCTTTGATATTTTCAAAAAGAAGTCATAAGCAAGATATTAGCACCTGACAATATTATAAAGCAGATGATTTAAACATAATCTGTTATCATTCCTCCTCATCTATTTTCTGGACAGTTTCTTATTAATCCCTGAATAAAACTATTAGGTCATACAGTGTACAAATTTTTTTAGACATTGGATTTTAACAAGATAAACAAATAATTATAGTTTAATTATTTTAAATTAAAAAATATTGTAATCAAGCCTCAGAAAATTCAAGCTCATCAGAATGTATTAAAGTGCAAGTAAGGACTTATCCTATCATTTTAATCACAGAAATCTATTCTGTTTTTATCTGAACAGTAATAGTTATATATATATATATTTAGTTCCTTGAGACATGTTATTAATTATAATCAAATAGTATCTATGTTCTCAGTATATGCTTGAAATGAAAATCAGTGTTTGTGTACTTAAATAGATAAAAGAAATAATTTGTCATTAAGTTATTATACACATTGAAGGAAATTAGCATATATGTGAATCCCAAATTTGTATATATGTTAGCCTTCAATCTTGGGTACTGCATGCCATTTTGTACATATCCATTCAAGCATCAGTTCTCTTCATATAAAAATCTATTTACGTATTCTGTATGTTTTTTTATATAGTATGTACTAGCTCTTTTATGGTTATATTCATATAGAATACTATTTTATTCTAAAGACTATAAAGGACAATAAAAGGACAATAATGAGACATTTATACATTATTTATGTAGAATATACAATTGTTTCACATATGAAAATAATATTAGAAGAGTATGTCTTTTTTTTTCAGAATTGGATATGAGTCTTTGCTGATGCATCCATATTTTATTAGCCAGTCTCTATCATTAAATGATACTTTAATGAGAACCTCTGGAATGGAACAAAGCCCATGTCCTATGAAAATTAGAAATCATAATTAAAAGTCAGGCATGGTGGTGCATTCATGAAATTCCAGTACTTGGGAGGCTGAGACCAGATGATTGCAGGTTAGAGGTCAGCCTCAGTAACTTAGCAAGAATCTCTTTCAAAATAAAACATAAAAAATAGAGATGGGTATAGCTTGAAGGTATAATACCTCTGGGTTCAATCTCCAGTACCAATAAATAAATAAATAATTCACAATTATGTTTTACTAATATCTGAATTTTATTCTTCAGACTAACAATATTGGGATCAACATAATCAGGTGAGATATTGAAAGTAATAGAGAAGAGGGAAGTAGATATGCACTGATGTAGAGATTAATTTGACAATTAATAGAATTTTGGAGTATAATGTCTTCAAGACCACCTATTTAATCAGTTTATTTTAAAAAATTAAGAAACAGAGGCACATCAAAAATGTATAACTACTTTAAGTATACACATTCCATAAAGATTAAAGACAGAGGAGGGGAGAAACCAGAACTCACTTGTCTTAATATTTTATTTATTATAATTTACTTCCAGAAAGCATACAGTAACAAAGAGGGGATTGACTCTATAGTAGATTTGCTTAAACTACTAGATTTCCTTGTTTTAACTCATTCCTTAGTTATTAAGAAAAATAAAAGGCATCATGTCTTGGAAAAAACAGAATTCTTGATTATATACTTGAAATAGGCAAACAGGGAAGGAGTAGGAACATGGTATATGAGATGGACCTCACCTTCTTTGTGTTAGGTATGCTAAAACCTCCTACTATATGTAATCCTCAGAGTGTTCTATCAGGAAGGTGTCATTTTCCAACTTTTAAAGCTGAGAAATTAGCAACTGTCTCCAGGTCACACAATAAGGAAGCAATGGATTTGGATTCCAATAAATTTGCAGCTCCTTTTGTAAAGTGTCCCATAAGGCATGCTTGTATAAATTACATCAACACATTATGTTAGTTCCAAAAGAAAGTTCAATAACTTACAGAAGGAAAAACTAAGCAGACTCATTTACCCTCGGAAGAGCTTAACTCCAAGACTTACTATTATTCTTATTCCTGAATTTCACCTGAATTTCAACTATTATTTGATGCTTGCTGTTCCTAACATAAATATCTCTGGACAGTGGCATAGTTATTACTATCTGAAAAGTGGTCTATGAATAATTCTTAAAAACACATGTAAAGATATGTTAATTAAAATTATCAAGTAATTAACATGAAACATAATAAGTGAAAAAATATTATATTGAGTTTCTGGTATGGTTATTTTTTGCTCACAGAGAAAATTCACATTAAAAATATATCCTAACTATCAGTTCATTTGGTACTTTGTAGATTTCTGCTATTCGTGATAATAATGAAGACTTCTAGGACTTTCTTATAAATGACTTTTCAATAATTTTCTCTTTTTCCCAAGAAAACATTCAATTACCAGGCAAACACTAAATTCCTTCAGTTAGTTTTAAAACATTCATAATTTTCATCTTTTGAATAAATCTTTAATTCACTTCAAAATTAATTCTAATCTTTAGTGTTGCATGGATTTAAATTTATTTATCTGATTAAATCTTCCATATATTTTGATTCTAATTTATGGATTTAATTATACTGTTGTTTTGCTGCATTTCACAACACTCATCTAAATCCCACATTATTAATCAAGACATCAGTTTTCTTGAAAATTATGTAAGTAGAGAATTTCTGCAGTGATCAAGAATACTTATTTCCTGTATATTATTTTCAAAGATCATCAATTTTTATTAATCTGTATTATGACTGATATGCTGAGATATGCAAATAATCATATGGAAGATGATTCTTTATTCATAACCAGACAATAATGTGCTAAATAACAAATGAAATATGATTATATGTTGTCTCATGAATAATAATAAAATATTGCAACTAATCTTCTTTTCAACAGAAGATTCTTGAAAATGCCCACTAAGTATAATGTGACTCATCAAAATAGTTCTTTTTGGTAATCTATGTCTGTGATACTGAATTGTTATATAACTCCCTTTCCAGGTACAAACCATATACCAAATTTTATTCACTCTTATTTTCCTAATTTTAGATGATTTTGAACAGGATATAAAGACTGTCACCATGATTTATGCTTCTTTTCTTCTTACTATAACTATGGAATTATGTTCTCCTTAAGGCTGTCTTTCAGAGTCCATAAGTAAATTAAATTTTTTAAAGTAATTTATCTTTTCTACGGTTAATGATCATAGTTACCATGGCTAACATTTATTTTCAAGGTTCTTACTTTGTGAGCTAGAATACTTTATAAAGCATTATTAAAGGAAACATACTTCCTTATGATTTTCTCACAAGTTATTTTTCATTTGCTTTCAAGATTTTTCACAAATCATGGCATTTGTTATCCTGCTGTAAGGAGATCTTCATTCAGGAAAGTAAGACTCAGTGCTATTAAGCATTCTCAGGCAAGAATTAATATAGCCTTGGATTTATCTATCTATAGGACTTTGGCATGAAGATCAGAGAGCTTCTTGAGAATGACCTGTGGCTATAGTCAACCACAGGATTATCATAGCTATAAAGGTTAGAGTTGGACATAATAACTAACTTCAGAATATTTTGTCCATAATATTTTGCTTCATGTTAATGTTTAAATCTTAAGAGTCTTAAGTATGGGTCTATTATCCTTGAAGTATAAGAGAAAAATAAACCAACAGAGTCGTTTTCTCCAGGATGCTACTGTAACTTACAGAGCTTCTTCATGTACACAAATAATGTCATCAATCCAGCTAGAACCTAAATCAGAAGATCAAACTTTATAAGGCAGCATTTGAGGTAGTGTAAAGGACCTTTACATCCAGAATAATGAGATCAGCCATGGATTTATACCATGCTCTGGGCTATGCTAGCAGAAGTATTCTGAGATCCTTTGGGTAGTTAGAAAGATCAGAGTAGCCAGCCTGATGTCCCTGGTCCAAATAAACATGAGAGTCTAGTTCTAAGCAATCTGCACTCTCTTTGGAATAAACTCAGATTCAATTCTGTATTCTCTAGTATTTTAACTAAAGATTTCCCAAATATCATACTTAAATACCAACATTAACCTAAAATTAGACCAGTTTCATGAATGTAGTTTATAACTTGCACAGATTATTTTGATGATTTCAAGGACATAAAGAAGCCAACATGTAGATCATCTCAATTGCCTTCCCATTGTCCCTAACCAAAGTACTAAAATATATACAGTATTAAGAATTTCATATGTAAATTCATAGACTATAGACAATTTTCTCAATTACGATGTTTGTTTATACAGAACTTGGGAAATAAATCAGAAAAAGGTGACATTTCTTTGTTATACTAACAAAACTATCTGCTAGAAATAAAATGCATTGTCTAATATATATAAATTTATATACATCATATGTTAAGACTGTTTAACATATTATGAAATCTTTTCTATATGTCTTAATAGTTTTGAGTTAAGTTGCCTTTATAACTGTTTTTAAAAGGAATTAACAGACTAGATTTCAGGTGTATTTTTATCTATCCAAAAGCAAATGCTTTTTTTATGACTGTTTCCTTAGCATAATAATTAGAACTAAAGGGCAATGCTATCAACTCACTTTGCCATTTGCATCTGAGTATTTGAAATCTAATTTTAAACAAAATTAGATAAGTCTTGGAACTGTAAACTTTGACTAACACCAAGTCATGACTTATACTCCATAGTATGTTGCCAAGTAATGGCAAAAATAGTTTGTCCCTACAGTAAAATAGCAATCTCAGAAAGGGGTCCATTAATGAGAATTCTCATTACAATATGATTATTTAATGGTGCTCCATCTCAATAACTGGCTTTTCAAGGATTTTTGACAGAGGTTTAAATTTTCTGGATGAAATTCTGTAAGGATTCTATATTATTATAATTGGATTCAGATCTCCTAAAACAAAGTAGCAGCTCATAATAGAGATTTTTCTATATCTTTATACACTGACCCTGCTTTCTGCATTTTATTTCTTGATTTTGAAAAAATAATAAGAATATAACTCCTGTTAGCTTATGGTAAAGTATTATTGGCAGCTATGATGAGAGGCAGGCCACCTTACCAGCTTCCCTAATGATGTGAAAAAAGTAGGGTCTTCATTTATTCAAGTGATTTTCATATTTTAACTTAAAAAATAAAGTAAAATGCATGTTGAGGAACACTTGGAATTTTCTATATTTTTTAATTTAATATTGTACTAATTCCCAAGAATGTGATTCTAGCAAACAAAACAGAAATCTCTGAAATAGTTCTTCTACTTTTTGACTAACATTTGCTTGAGTAGAAACATAAGCCCCTGAAGCAGTGTTGAGGGTATCCATTCATTACTAAGTACAACACCTTCAACTTGACCATAGGCTTAAAATAATCACAGAATTCATTGCCTCACGATTTTCCAGGACTAATGTTTGGCCAGTGATATCTAGGCCTCAGGCAATGACAAAGATCATCTTGTCTTGTAACTCTGTATCTGAAAGAAGTTTGCAGAATTCTGTTTACATTCTACCCTAAAATTCCCACTTCATCTGTCACCTCATGGGTCTAGGTAGATGTATCCAAACTAAGGTTACCTAATAATAATCAATCTAATTGGCAGGCCAGTAAATAACTTTTGGAAATGTTATGCTTCTAACTTCCACTGGAAAAACTAGAAAATACTACGGTTTTATCCTTTGGGTATACTTTTAAAGGACATGTTACCTGTTCTTTTTATAACTAGATAGTGCTTTCTCTCCCTGGCCCTGTTCACATTGCCACAATTATCATTGCCTCCTCAAAGAAATACAGACACACACACTCCTTGGCACCCTTTATTCATGAGTGTAGAGCTGCTGAGATGAATGCTGGAGGAATGATTACATTGCTGTTTGCAACGATATTAGTAGACAACAAAATCTCATGAGATATATTTTACCTATTTCCATTTGTTTGCTTAGAGAAAAAAATTCAGGGAAGAATATGTCTTTGGAGAACTGCTTATAATTAATAACAATAATATCTTATGTAGTTGAAAAAAGGAGAGACAATGAAGGCAGGTGACTCAATAATGATCAATTTTAATGTATAGAGTACATACAAAAATATTATTTATAAATGAGATCACAAAGTAACAGTCTTTAATGATGGCAATAATTATTAATAGAGAGAGAGTAAACTTTACTTGACAAATATGTCAAGCAATATGTTATGCAACTTATATGTATTTTCTCATTTAATTGAACAATAACTGATGTTTTTATTTTCCACTTTAAATAAGTAGGGGGAAAGGAGCATGGAGATTTTGTCAATTGCATAAAGTCAAGTAGTAGAATTGGGAACAGAGCCTATATTTCTTTGACCTCAGTAAAAAGAATCCCCTTCCTAAGCACACGCAAATAAATCAAATTTTGCTTAGTGATATAGTTGTCTGGTTAATAATTCATTTACTTCTTCTCTCAATAAGAACCAACAAAAACAACAATCATATTTCATTTATTGGAAAATTTTATTTTAAAACTAGCTGAGGCATGCCTTTTGAACAGATGAAACTTTGAGAAATGTCTTAGAATCTAATTGCCAAAGTAAGAACAGTTAACATGTGCATGCTTTGGGGAGGACAATATTTACTGCTTTCAATTATTTTCCAAAATGTCTAGCTAAAAATTAGATAAAGGGAATAATCAACTGAGTGCAGAAACCACTGATTCGACCCACATTTACATTTTTCAGCAAGGGTATTTATTCTTGATTTTTCTTGCTTCCTTAGAAAGGAGAGACTTTATGCTCCACTCCCCAGGAAAGAAATATGTGGGAGAAACTTATCTGACTAATGCACTTAAGAAAAGAAATGACTGTGGTTGACTCAGTGTCTCCCAGGTTTCCTTTTGCATTCAGCTGCTTTGCAAGACATCTGCATCCTCTGCTGTTCCAAGGAGCATTCCCAGGATCTGGCTCTTGCCCTGAAAGGAGATAAGCAGCTGTCAAAGGGCACGAAGGGCTGCAGGACCAAGTCCACCTAACTACAGGATGAAAGGAGATGAGTCAGGATAGAAGAAATAGGTAGAAGGGAGACAGATCAAAAGAAGGAGTAAAATATAACTTTAATATAAAGAAGCTGATGCGAAAGTTCCTCATACCTTTACTCCCTAAACTAGTTGTCTCTCCAGGCTTTTCTCTCCCAAATTTCTAGGGAATCTATAAATCTTAAAGTTAACCCCCCCCAAAAAAAATGTACACACACACACACACACACACACACACACACACACACACACACCTATAATTGCCCTGTGTACCATTGCATCATTAGCAAGATAGATATGATATGTTGAGGAAGTTCTAATTTAGGAAGTTCTAATTTAGATATGATATGTTGAGGAAGTTCCAGCTTATCTGTTGTTCAGATAATGAAGACCAGGATCAGCCTGAGGAGCCTGAGGATGGCCGAGTCACCAGAGACTGCCTTGTGACCACCAACCTGAAGTCATCCTCACAGGCCACCCCTGACCCATTTTCCACCAAGTTTCCTTTAAAAAAGGAGCCCTGCACTGTCAAAGGGGCCTCTTGTACTTCGGGGGTGGCTGTCATTCTCCTTTGAATGTGTATTTTTGTTTTTGTGAAGAAAAAAAAATAATGTCTGTCTGGTACATGCTGAAATTCTTTTCCATCAGGTACACCAAGGACTCTACTGTTCCTAAGAGGAGAGATCAATGCTTCTCCCATGACAGTAGCCAGCCCATTTTACCAAAATAACTGAATTTCTGTCCTCTACTAAGCATTATTAGTAATGTGCCTATCATGTCCCCTCTAATTTTTTTCTATTCTGTCTTATTTCATATCTGAGAAAAGTAGAGAGAAATGAGGCTTTCTTTAATTTTTCTCCAACAAAGCCCAGTACCCTATTGTTAAAACAAATGACTTTGGAAAAATTAAAGTTTACTTGAGCAAAGAATGATTCACAAATCAAATAGGACACCATTTAGAACAAGAAAAGGTAGGCAGTAAGCTTTTATAGACTGAACACAGAAGCACAGTAGAGAAATAATTGGATTGGCTACAGTTAAGAAGCTGCCTTATGAGCTGAGTGTGGTGGTGCAAGCTTGTAATTCCTGTACATGGGAGGCTGAAACAGGGATCCTGGTTCACGGCCAGCCTCAGCTACTTAGTGAGGCCCCCTG
The DNA here is from genome assembly GCA_004027655.1 of Graphiurus murinus. Lineage (NCBI taxonomy): Eukaryota > Metazoa > Chordata > Mammalia > Rodentia > Gliridae > Graphiurus > Graphiurus murinus. Next base: position 81,451 of record PVLC010002738.1, read on the forward strand.
CAACTTTTGGTTTCAAAAATAAAGAAAAAAAAAATAGGACTGGGGGTGTAGCTCAGAGGTAGAATGCCCCTGGGTTCAATCCCAGTACTGCAAAAAAAAAAAAAAAGAAGCTGCCTTATCTGAGCATGGTGTGATTTTGGCTGCCTGAGCTTTTGTGATTGGCTGAAACTCAGCTGCTTGTTAGAAAATATACTTCTAAATTAGGTTTAAATGTGTTTATGTACTAAATTAGCTTGTAGTTTGTTTACACAGGAACTCAAAGTTGGGAGACAGCCTCAGGCCAATGGCCTACTTTTTTTAATTTAGCACTACGGTATTAACCTGGATCATTGAGAATATGCAATAACTGTTATTTGGGAGCTAAATAAGATTAAAGTTTTGGTATAGTAGTAATGAAAAGCCTTAGGGAGAGGAGGTCATGTTGCATTTTGAAGTTAGCCTCTCACTATAGCTTATCTATAGGAGATTCGCTACTTTTATAGGTTCATTGCTGTTTTAAATGGAGTTTGAATTATTAAATGTGGGTTCTACAAGCCTTAAAAGCAGAAATAGCATTTTCTGCAGCTGACATTGATCTGACCTAAGATACAAGATTGTCCTTCATGACTGAACATGACCTCGCTGAAGAAGATTTTCCCTAGCAGGTAGGTTATATTGAATACAAGGAAATTTTGAGACCTACTTTATGCTCATTTAAACTAAGCAAAAAATCACTAGACAGACATTTGTCATTGAAGTGTGGGTTTATTTTCCCTGCTTTTCTTGTACTTCCTAGCTCTTACCTCAGATTAGAATGTATAACACCAGAGCAGCTCCATTCCCAGTGAGCACTCCAGAGCATGGCCAATGTGTGAGATGCTAGGCAGTGCCAAGACAGTCATCATACATTCTCTTAGTCTTTATATAATCTGTAACTTCATGAGGGATTAAGAGAAAAAAAAATTGAAAGTAATGAAAATTAGCAACTTACACAGTGTCTTGAGCCTGTCCCCTTACTTGGTCTCAAACAATACCTGGGTTATTTCCAAAACTCTGAGCAAAGCTTTAGAGTTCCAAGTTCCAGATTGTGGTTCCTTAAAATGTGATAAAGAGATTTGACAAAGGATATGATAGGAAGATAGCCCATTACTTTATAAAGAGGAAGCCATCAACTTTGGTTGAAGCCAAATAGCATGTCAATAAAATTCATTCAAGTTCAAAAACATAAGAAAGTAGTTTATTGCCGGGCATGGTGTGGTGGTCCATGTTTGTAATCCCAGTACTTGGGAGGCTGAGACCTAGGGATGGTAGAATGCCCCTGGGTTCAATCCCCAGTACCGCAAAAAAAGAAAAAAAAAAAAAAGTATGTCCCTGAGCTGGGACATTTTGTTTCCAGGAATCTCATTTCTCAGTAAACTTAGAAGTGATTGGGTTGATATAAAAATATATTTATATATTTTCGCCTTGATATTAAACCTAGAGAGGAGTAAAAACATAGCAAATATAAACTAATTAAACTAGAGGAGAGAATTTCCATGTGAGAAATATGCTTTTGCAGGCAAGAATATACACTTATGAAAGGGGGAAAATGAGAATATATACACCTGCATGTAATTAGTTTAAAAGAAAGCATTAAAAAAGGAACACCTGATTTGGTTTCTTCTAGATCAAGAAGAGTGGCTGGGTTCCAAAAGGGGGGAAAAAACAGGTAAGATATTATTGGCTAGAAAAGTTGCCTCAGAAATTGAACAATAACAACAGAAAAATAATGAGGTATATTCTAAAAGATTGAATTAATTCAAAAATCCATTTTTTAAATGAAGAATCACAATCTGAAGATAAGGACTAAGTTGAGAAACACTTAGACATATTAAGTAGAGAAAATACTGGCAAGTTTGAAGGGAAAAGACTTTTAAGATTATCATGTATAATCATATGATCACCAAGTGAGTTGCAAAGTAGCAAGGTTGTGTGGATAGGGAAGTATTGCTTGTGATCTGAGGAAACAGGCAGAGATGAGATGAGATATTCTGAAAAAGAACCAGATAGGACAATAATGAATTATGTCCCTCCCTAATCTGATAGGAAATTATCCCTTTAGTGAAAAGATTCAGACCAGATATATGAAGGTGCATAATATTTGCTTGAAGAGTTATTGATTTTTTTTTTTTACAGAACCAGAACATATTAATTTGCTCTGTTTCACCAAGGGGCCTCATAAAACAAAATCTAGAAAATTTTCTAGGAAACACAAAGGTCTACCTTCTGCAGAGAATAAACAAAACAAAACAAAAGACCTCATCTCTAGCAAAATTGCTACCTAAAGAGGTGGTAAAGGAAAAACCACAACAACAACGAAAAAGAACGCAGATTAAACTGCTAAAATCTCAGCTAAGCCTTCTAGAAAGTATAGGGGGTTAAAAAAAAAAAAAAAAAAGACATACCCTACTACTGCAGAGAAAGAGAGTAGATACAAGTGGTACACAAGGCTTGGAATATTCAAACGCCGAAGAAAGATAGGACCTCGAGGTGATGTGTAGAGATATTGGTCATAAGGAGACTTTTTATTTTTTTTTGGTCCTATGCCCAATAGCACAGGAAAAAAAAAAACAAGATCTGGGAACAGGGCCACAATCCGTGCAGTTTTCTACACATTGCTAAAAGGAACATATGTCTCAAATGCCACTGTATGAGTGAGGAGATGACAGTCCTGCCTCTGCAAAGAGACTTCTGCACAGCCCTCAGAGCCAGCTTCTTCTGCCCAGGTGTCTCGAGAAGGGACTTATCTTGTAATGTCTACTGTGTGCATGTATGTCACTGTCAAAATGATTGACATTATGATGTGAGATTGCAAGGTACCAATGAAAGCATATAAAAAAAGTTAAACTTCTTAGAATTTTAGTGTGCGTGTGTGTTGTACTGGACATTAAACCCAGGGACATTCTACTTCTGATCTATACCCCCAGCTTTTTGAAACAGGGTCTCACTAAATTACTGAAGCTCACTTCTACCTTGTACTACTCCCTCAGTCCCCCAGGTACTCAGATTACAGATTAATTCAGTTTTTACTTTAACAAGAACTAAAGACTTAAATATTTCCATCTTTTATGCTTATACCTTGGTAAGGGTAGTCAATTGTTGGATTCAATTTTCTTATAAGTTCTATAATGGTAGGAAGTTTTCATTCAAATATAGATAATATGTATCTAACTATATATTAAAGGCATTAAAGAATTATTATAATAGTCATTATTTAATCTCTAATTTCACCAAGTACTGTTTAATTTCATTTTATAATCTCTTTGATGTACATCAAAGACAGTGGTCATACAAAATTTGTGCTGACAAGTAGAACAAAAAATCAGGTTAGGGTGTAGCAAAACTTTAAGTTCCTTTTTTTAATGGCTTGTCCTAATTCAGTCCTTCTCTAACTTCAGTATACATAAGAATTACCTGGGGATCCTGTTAAACTCTACACTAAGTAGATCTGGACTGGGTCATACATTCTGCATTCCTAATAAGCTCTGGGGTGACGCTCGTGCTCTAGTCTGCATTAGTAAGGTTCTAATCCATTTCAAAAACCTCTGAGTGGAAATCTAACTTTCTGCCAGCGGACTCAGAAGGGCTAACACAGAAGCAGTGTTGGCAGTAGGGAAATGATTTCATGAAGTCGGGAACAAGATTATCCTAATAAGCTTCTCCTCTGCTGACAAGAACAGCCAGGGTCAGGGCTGACTATAGAATAATTGGTTAGCACAATAAGAAAAAAAAATCTGAATTTAGGGGATATTATTTAGTTCTTACTCCTTATATCTTCATGAAAGAGGAACATATCTACCTCATAACTTAAGGGATGAAGATATGGAAAAAACACATTCAGCTACAGGGAAGAGAAGTATACACTTTCTTGACTAGCTCAAGCACTCTACATTCTCTTGTAATGCCTTCTAGCCTGCAGGCTGGATGCCTACCGTCTCCAGAACTTTATATAATAAGTTTTCTCTGGTCAAGAAAGCCATCATTACTCAGTTCTACCAGAAAAAGGTGAGTCCTTTTGTTTATCACTAAGTTGATTTTCAAATCCAGGTGGCCACGTTCTTAAAGCCACATTCAAAGAATAACCTTATTTAGCAATAAAGATTCCACTTTATCTTCACTGATCTGTCTCCTGTGTCTAATTTCCCCCAAATTTCCAAACACAGGCATGGAAGATAGAAGTGTTGTTGATGATCACCTAAAATACCAATGGTGAAAACAGTATCTGTGAAGTGTCCATGGATTTGTTCCTCTCTATCAAATGTTGTGTCATCTTTGGAAAAAAAGGAGGACAGTCAAACACCAGGTCCGTGAGGTGCCTCCCCCCGCCCTCCATTCCCAGGACCTGAACAAAGATAAAGAACAATGAGAGCAAGTCTGGGTCAGGATTTCCAGGTAGATATTGTCTCAAAGAACACTGTCTTTCTCTCTTGTGTGCTGGGACTTAGCAAAAGTTAGTATTATTGGTAAAAAGCTGCTTTCCTGCATGCAAACCAAGTTCCTTGGGATGCAGTTCATACAATGGGACAAAACAAGCTCAGATAAATATGTCACTGTTTCTGTAACCTAAGCCTATGCGAACACTCTTCCTGTGGTGACTGGTGTGGAGTACAGGATTGTGGAGAGATTAAGTGGCATCCAGCTGGCTACTACTGAAGAAAGCATGAAAGACAGAAACACCATTTTCTGGTGAAGCACCAGAGACACCATGTGAAACACAGGTGCTACTTGTCTAGCCTGTTACCACTGAACCTTCCCCCTAAGCATTCTTCAATAAACCTTATATCTCACACCTTACTTCCAGGTGTCTTCTTTGGTCTCTCAGAAACCCCTCCCACTGCCCTAGCACACCTGGGCTATGGATAGTACAGATGATTTCTCTCCTGACTCTAGCTGCCATTAGGTTGAATCATGAGATCAGATTCAGGAAGGAAGGAATAAAAAATGGTTTGCTCCTGCCTTTCACCAAACTTCAGGATTATTAGAGGAAGGAAGAAAAAATAGTTATAAAATGATGAGGTCTCCCTATTATATTACTGCTTCATTTGTTAGGTAACGGAGTTAGTAAAGAGCAAATTTTAAATGTAACCAAATAGGCACAGGAAGCCTGAGCTCATAGATTGAGCATCCTGTTTCCCTTTGAAACAGAGAAAGTTTCAAAGTCAGTTGAAGAACTTTGTCTTCCACATCAGTGGCATCACCACCAGGATGCTCAGGGCCAAAAGGTGAGTGGTCTGGGATGGGAGAAGAGAAGACCATGAATGTGAGAATGTTAATATCAAAGGCAAATGAAGTAGAACAGATCCTAGCAGTAGGTGTCGGCATGTCCTACAGCTTGTCTCCACAATGTAAAACAAGACCTGCACAGTTAGTGGATATGTTTCCAGTAGTCATATTAGACCAGCCCCTCACAGCAGAAAATAGCACAGATCCAAAGGACATTCATGACTCTGAGATCCTTTTAATCACAACAAAGGCACAGTAAGACCCCTGACTACTCAGTTGCCATTTTGGAGAAAAGGAGGCAGACCACAATCTGAGAGACTCATCCATATAAAAGGAGCTATTTAAACCAGCTCTGGTGGGGTGTTACACTATGAATAGACTAGCTATGTTAACAGGAAAAGACTGTGATATGGATAACTGAAATGTGTATCTTTAGCAGTCACATGTGATCCATAAGAAATATCAGATCAGTTGTGGAATAATTAGAAGCTGTATTTTCCTTACTGACCAGAACTGAGAATGGAGGTAGAGTAGGGATAAAAGAACGAAAAAGTCAGGCAGTGCAATTTTAGACTACAGGTATTTGAGAAATGAACAACAAAGAAAATGAAACACAGGAAATTATGAAAAATAAGAATTCCTGGAAGTTAAAAATAAATATGGATCTAAAAGTATTTTGAACAGTAATGTTCTGTATATTTCAAAATATCAGAAGAATTTATTTTAAATATTTTCACCATAAAAATAAAATGCTTGAGGAAATAGACATACTTTACCTTATTTAAACATTACATAATGCATACATGTATTAAAACACTTCATGGTACCCCATTAATTTGTACAGTTTTTATGTCTTTAAGCATCAACCAAAAATCAATTTATATTTAAAAATATTTTGCCAACCATACAAATATGCATAAATTTATTTCTTTGTATATTGCTGTAAAATTCATTGTGTGAATAATATACGAAGAGTACAGTAGCATTTATTTAAAAAAGCAGATTACATATATATACATCTATATTTTTTCTGATAAAACTCATATATGTGGGCTGGTGTTTTCAACAAAATTCTATCTATGTACTGATTATGGAGCAAGGCCTTCCAAATTCTGAGGGAAGAGTATTTTCTATCTAGACTTAAAAGTTTTATTTAATTACCTATAATATCTAAATCAGAACAAAAGTATTACAAAATTCCAAAACTTAGAAAATTTTCTAATTTTCTTGCACATCCTTTCTTAAGAAATCAGTTGAGTATGTGCCTCAAAAAGAAAATGAAGGATAAGTTGAGAAAAGATACTGAGATCCCATCAATAGCAATTAAATTACTGGAGAATATTGTAAGAAAATTCTAGGAAAATAATTGAAGCAGAAAAGCAAAGTACTCTGGGAGGAAAATCATATATATATATATATATATATATATATATATATATATATATATATATCATCATCATCAGAATTGACAGAGTATTTGAAAGTTTGAGGAAAATATTATGTAATAAAAACATAAAAGAGAAAAGTAGTGCCGGGCGTGGTGGCACACGCTTGTAATCCCAGCATTCGGGAGGCTGAGACCGGAGGATCCGGGTTCGCCATCAGCTTCAGCTACCTAGTACCTAGTGAGGCCCTCCGCAACTTAGTGAGACTCGGTTTCAAAATAAAGAATAAAAAATAGGGCTGGGGGTATAGCTCGGAGGTAGAATGCCCCTGAGTTCAATCCCCAGTACTGCAAAAAAAAAAAGAAAAGTAGTTAATTAATAATTATATTTATATCTTATGTATTTATATATTAATAAATTATTTATATACTATAAATAATAAATATTATTAGATGTTATAATAATTAATGATAATAATAAATGTATTAAAATAGGGTTAAATATAAAGCAAATTAAAATATTAGATGATTTGTTTTTCTGGTTTTTTTGTGTGTGTGTGGTATGGGGGATTGAACTCAGGGGAATTCTACCTTAGAGCTATGCCCCCAGCCCTAATTTTTATTCTTTATTTTTTAAACAGGGTCTCACTAAGTTACGGAGTGCCTCACTAGGTAGCTGAGGCTGGCCTCGAACCTGGATCCTCTGGTCTTAGCCTCCTAAATGCTGGGATTACAAGTGTGTACCACCACGCCCTGCTTAGATGATTTGGAGGAATGAATTTTATCTACATTAGACCAGGTGGCTAGAGAAGCAGATTGTATGATAAGATGAAACTTGCAAGGATTATATTAAGGTAAACAGTTTTAAGAGTGGATGATGAGAAAGCTTGGAAGGTGGGAAGAACTGTCAGAAGGTAATGAAGTTTGACTCTGAAGTAGAGAAAGAAGGAAGGTTGGATAGGGCCATTGCAGCCTGCTGAACAGGGAAAGCAACACAGCTTTAAGGAATCCTTGGGCAGGAAGCAACCATTACAAGAGTCCCAGGTATCCCAGGCATGGGTCTGCCTCTGTGATTGTCTCATTTGCAGTCATGTCCCAAAAGCAGCTCCCAAGGGCCTGGCACCACATTTGGGGACCTTGATTAATACACTCCCTGTGACTAAAGGTTTACATGGCTCATTCTCATGGCTGTCATAGCATGTTAGCAGAATAACTTGATCCCAGGAGGATACTATTTGATTGGCCCAGTGATTATGACATGATAGTCAAAGAAGAATGTGTAATAGCAGCACACCATGGAGCTTTGCAGTAAAAATATTATGTAGTCATAAGCTAATCTTCTACAATAGTATTACAATATAAAAATCAACCTTGACACAAACTATGACATTTAATATGGTTATAGAATAGCTGATGCCCTACAAATGCAAAAATCATTACCACAAAAGGCAGAAATAGAATGGTAGAAAAGGAGAAAAATATTAAATGAAGGAATACGGCAGTTACAGCTTCGTCTGACAAATAAGGAGAAATAATTTCTGTAGTTGAGATACTAATAAATGTGGCTCAAGAGTTTAATTTACTTTAATAATTTAACCAATAGAAAGATTACACTGCATGATATCATTATTATTAGAAAAGACAAAGGGCAGATGAGAGTGATATGAATGAGTTAAATGGTTATATACCAGAGACAGAGTGTTGTAAAACATTATCTAGTGTTATAGATGTATCAGAACTAAAAACAAAACAAAACAAAACAAAAAAACTATTTTTAATTCATTACCTCTGGTGACTAAACCTGGAGGTAAGAAAGTTTCAGTTTAGGCAACTTTTACTCTATACCATATAGATTTAAGATTATATAACTTTCTTTATACTAGATACATTAATCTGTGCAAATTTGATTTCTAACAAGTTAAAGAAATAATTAAATCATAACTCTTCACCCAGATATGACCATTTTTTCATTTTTGGTATTCAGTTTTCAGAAATTACAATTACATAATTGACCTTATAAGGTGCCTATTTTATAATTTTTTGGCTTAGCATTTATAATTATTCCTCCACATCCTGACATGTTTTTAAAATTAATATTTCAAATATACTCATGTATTATTTTATGAATATTTGTCATCAATTATAGAATATATTTGAATTCTTACATGTTTTTTACATTAACACAAATACTGTAATAAAATACATCTACATATAATTTCACATATTTCTTGTGGGGTCCTCTCGACAAAGGGGGCCCCTACCCCAATCTCCCTGGAGCGTCTACCTCGAAAGGGGGTTCCCCCCGGAAAAGGAAGGTCACGCCGAAATGAACACCCGGCGGGGACTGAGCATCAGAGGACTCATCTGTTTATTACATGAGGGGCAAAGAGTTACATAGAGCAGAGCAAGAGGAGTGTCTCCTTGCAGGACCAATCAGGGTAAATGTCATCTTGGTCATGCCTCTTTGGCCCAGTCCAAAAGGTGATCACGCGCGCTGATCACACTACCAGGGACCTATCAATGGCTTGATCATGCTGAGGAGACATCCCTCGTCCAATCCTGGTCTCTGGTAAACACTCTTAGGCCTCCACCCTCACCACTTCCCCTCTGGGCCATCTGCATTTTTTTCCTTTCCGTAGGGCGGGGCTACCGCCTTCTCTCTGGGGATCTTTCCCCACAATTTCTAATTGTCTTTTTGTGATAAATTGTGGAAAATGATATTTCTGTATCACAATCATAGACATTTTGCACTTTAGGTAGAAAAAAAAATTTTTCCTCCAATTGTGTGTAATATATATATTTCCTTTGTTCTCAATAACAACATAAGAAAGTGCCTGGTTCCCACTTGTTGCTCTGTGTGGTGTGTGTGTGTGTGTGTGTGTGTGTGTGTGTGTGTGTGTACGTACATATATATACTGGCCCTTTCCAATGTGGATGTCTCATTGTTAATTTACTTGCATTTTATTTTGTTCGATTACTAGTGAAGTTCAGTATGTGTCATGGATTTATTGGCTGTATTTTATGTCTTGTCAGGTTGTATTTCTTTACCAATTTTTCTATTTCAGTGTCCTTTTTCGTGTGTTTTAACATGCCAAATCTATCAAGCTTTCCATTTTTATTTCTTTCATTTCTCCTGTCCCTTGAAAGACAATTTCTACCCAGTACATCTGCAAAGCTGAGTCATCTATATCTTATATTCTGTTTCCTCATCAAAGGCTTTTCATTTCCTGGTAAGCTGCCCAGATGGAGACAGCACAGACACAGTATGGCTGAGTATCCCACAGTGTGTGGACAGTTCTGCCAAAATGCTCTTTCTCCCATGCCAACCCCTAACTTGGCTTTCTGGGACTCTCTCACTGCTGTGCTTCCTGGGAAATGGGCTCAAGACTATCAAGCCCAAAGTATTATTCATTCTAAAGATATTTATCAGGATTTCTTAAATACAAGTATGTCCTATGTATGTTACTCATATACTTTCTTCTTATATGGCACATTTACCTTCAAGCATCATATGCTTGATGCTGCTGATATTGTTCAGATTGATGACATATCCCATTTTCCTTTGCATTTAAATTCACTTGACCACATTAGGAACTTCTTTGCCAAATATGCATTTTGAATTTTCTACTTAAATGAAACAGTCTGCCAGGCATCATGGGCACATGCTTGTAATTCCAGTAATTTTGAGGCTAAGACAAGAGTATAGAAAGGTTGAGGACAGCCTCAGCAACGTAGTGAAGCCCTCCACATTTAGGGAGATCCTGTTTCAAAATAAAAAAATGAAATAGGACTGAGGGTGCAGCTCAGAAGTAGAATGCCCCTGGGTTCAATCCTCAGTCACACACACACACACACACACACACACACACACACACACACACCAAAACAAAACAAAAAATGACAGAAAGGAAGAAAAGAGTCTGCAAGAATAGCATGATTTAAAAACAAAACAAAACTTTAAAACCGGATGTGGTAGTATATGCCTGTAATACTAGCTGTATAGGAAGCAGAGACAGAAGGACAGGCAAGTTCCTGACAAGCCTAGGCAGCTTAGCAAGATCAAGATCCTATCTAAAAAAAAAATTGTTTAAAGGGTGGACTCTAGCTCAATGGTGCTTGCCTAGTACCCATGAGGTCCTGAGTTCAATCCCCACTACCAGAAAACAAACAAAAAGTTTTAAAGGGGGAAAAATTGTAAGAAAAGTTACAGAGCAGAAAGGATCTGAAAGCAGATAGTAGATGATGTGTACAAAAACAATCTATAGCTTCAAGAAGATGGCTGTTCTGATCTTCCTCTTAGCAAAATCTTAGAAACAAATATTTAGTCTTTCTGAGGCAAAAGGAAATTCGATTGTTCATGTCTTAGAAATTCTAGAGTGTATTTGAGCAAAATGAGCTTTACCTTTTTTATCTGAAGAGAAAAAGATTTTGACACGTTCTAAGGTTAGGAAAATAAACTCCTCCATTCATCTTCTAAGGATTTTATTCTAGGAAAGGGAGATTTTCTTTTCAGAAGCCCTACATATCTCTAAGAGAAGAATCTTTACTAGTTTGTTGGGTTTTTTGTTTGTTTGTTTGTTTACCTATTAGCAAACATGCAAAACAGCTCCATATGCTATGGAGATAGATTTTTCAGAAAAAAATTGCAACAGCATCTCATAATCTCTGATATGTAAGAATAATAAATGTTGTTAGACATATCCTTAGCCTTATGATATAGGTGATGCTAATAGAAATAGCTATTCTGTTTTCTCTGTAGAAATGATTTTCTAGCAATGGAATATGTGGTCACTGTCAACAATGGTCAATTATAGGACAATAAATGTTCTAAAGTGTAGAGACTGCAGTTATACACACACCTGGACTAAGTGTGTATTTCCTCTTTTATCAGTGCAGTGAAGGCTCTGGGTATCAGTGTCACAATTAGTAGGACAGCATGTTTTGGGAAAAACAGATATGTTATTCTTCAAGGAGAAGCATCTTTGGCTTGGCTTAATGAGAGTGACCCAGCTGATTTTCTTCTGGCAAAGCCCTGTGACCTGGAACAAGTTACATACATATACATAAAATTTTAAGCATTATATTTCTTATTTTTTCTGGTGCTGTTGATCAAACCTGGGGCTTTGTAAATGCAAACTAGGTGCTCTAACACTTATTTGTACCCCAACCTCTATACCCCTATAGTCCTCATAATTCAAATAGAAGTTATATTAACTAATAATGACAACACTTTTATTTTCCTGTTCAGCAAAGAAGCATTGCATGCAAAGTCATTTTTACTTCAGAAAAATGGAATATATGATAGCATTTATTTTTATATGATTGTTACCATTTTATGATTCACTATAGATTTCTATACAGTTTTGTATATACTATAGGTGCTGTCACAAACTATTGTCACTTTCCATATGACAAAATTTTGTCTACTTTTCAAATAGTAATTTTTAGTTGTGTCTTTTCCCAGTTCTATTTTTAATATAATAAATTAATGTTGCACCAATTCTTTATAATTCTCTGTGAAACATTACCTGAAATTGCCTTTTCAGGAAAGATTCAGTCTGTACTTTTTTTTATTAATATATGTAAGCAGGAGCTATACCTATCCAAAATATTCAGATTTCTAGAAGTTTGATTCTACATAATATTCCCCAAAATACAGATTTTAAGTAAAAACTTACTATTTTTAAACATCAAGAAATTTGGCAATACTTGGAGTGGCCAGAATACTTAGTGAATTTTATCCCCTTTGGCAAGATTTTTCCTTCAAGGATATCATTCTTTCTATAAATTCTCCTAGACAAAAAAAAAAAAAAATCCTTGAGAAAGTTCTGTTTCTTTCATGTTTTATCTTTGATGTCACCAGCTGCCTTTCTGGGGGTGTGCTATATCTCTTTGATGAAAGGTGTTATAAAATAGTGCTGATAGTTCAACTGGGCTGGCTGAACTGGGCTGAGACAATGCAGACTTAGGGGTAGAAGATACATTTCTCTGGAGCTAATGATTGAAATTTTCATTTTATTAACGATGACCAGGGAAGCTTAACAGGTCTGGACTTACCTTCTTTTGTTTACCCTAGGATGAAGAGACATCATGACCATTCAAAGCCAACTACATGATCTTCTTGTAGCATCTCTAACCACACACTCACCCACCCATCCACCTTGGTTCTCTGTCCTTCTCTTACTTGTTCTGAAGAATGAGAATCACCCTCTGTAGTGGATGGTGTTGATGTTGATTCATTAATTAGACATCTCACGCATTAATGACAATGGAGTCATAATGATTTTTGAAGAAAGAGGGCAGCCGATAGGGCTGTGGAAGAGAGATATCTCTCCTCCCTGTCCTTCCATCAGCATCTTACTTTTAGTGAGAATTTTAACCAAAGCATTGTAATCATATAAGACAGCAAAGCAGTCATGGGGTGAGTCAGGGAAAAACATCAAGGTAGTCATGGCTGAGTCAGAGAATGAAGGGTAAAATTCTGGGAAATAAGGAAGTTGTCAGGGTCTTTGCTTATTGGTCTCATTTTGTCCTTCGAGATTTGTCTGCAAGTAGAAATCTTCACGTGGGTGGGCAGTTTGTGCCCTTCCCAAGCCAGACCGAGGTGACCTCAAATCTGGTGACTAAAAAGACTTCCAACAACTCTCCTGTGCCTGATATTAAAAAAAAAAAAAACAATACTACAGGTAAATGATTATTCATTGCCCAACTAATCTAAGATTCTCCTAAAGTATTTTACATATATCATTTATATAATCTTTCTAGTACTTGTAATGGAAGTAGCATCTTTGTCCCCATTTATAGATGAGGAAATTAAAGAATATAAAAATGAAGTAGCCTTTTTAATGTCAAATAACTATTAAAGGAATTCTAACATAGGTATATAAATACAAAGGATCGGTTATATCCTTACTAGTAATGCTTAAATCTATAAGAAGAATGCTAAACCATGATAATTTCTGTGCATTTCTGCCCCCAATGTGGCTACTAAAAACACACTACTGAAAGTATATATTCATTTTTCAAGACAAAGAGCAATCTATATTGGATAAATCATAGACCATTTATTTCAGCCAAGTACAGCGTACCTGGCATTCACATGAGCATACTAATCAATTGGGACCTTGTTAAAAGCAGATATTACTTTAGTTTTTCTGCAGCAGTTCCTGGGATTATGCATTTCTGGTAGTATTACAGATGATGCTGATATTGCTGGTCTACAGACTACACTTTAGCAGCAAGCCTTGATATTACTATCAAGTTCTACTAAAATGAATGCCTACCTCTATATTTTAATGAAATCCCTATGTTGCAATATGGAAGTCAGTTTAGTTACTGCATAAACCAGTTAGTATTGACTAGGGCTACATCATCCTAAATATTTTATAAATCCAACCCCAACTGGCACAAATTCACAATATGTACTCCAAATTAAATTATGAAACTAAAAGTGGCACAGAGCAAACATGATGTCATGATAAATGCTTGTGAGATGCCGAATGTAAACCAGAAAGTGTATGTCATCCCAAAGGACACGAAGATTATGAAACCTGAGTGCATAAACATGCATACAAAATCATTTCTTATACTACAAAATTACATGTAGCCATTTAACACCTACCTAAGCCTTCAATAGTAATTGGACTGCCTGTGTCTGATGTTATTTATGAACATATCTAAAATCTTCCTCTAGTTCTGTTACACAAGTCCTATTAGATTTACACTAGCACAAATACTGTCTCCATATTCTCAACATTTGCTTGAAATTGCCCACTCCCAAATTAGCATTTACTGCAATTTCATGGATATTTTAGTTCAAATGTTCCATTTCCTTGGAGCCATCCACATTGCCCATGTGTAATTCCCCTCGGCACTACAAGCATGCAAGCTAGGTCACAGCAGGAAGAAAAAAGAGTATTAACTGCGTCAGAGTTTTCATAATTAGCCACTTTGTGGAAAGAATCACTGCCTCACAAAGGTGCCTGAAATTAGCTTTGCACAATGACCTCTTCCCACACCTATATTATCATCCTCCAGGGCTCAGCTGGAGAGTGGAGGGCACTCTGGGTTGGAGCTCAGTCAGAAAACAGCCATACCTGCAGCCTCACAAGTGATTCGAGTTGAAATAGAAATTGCTGGTGTCACAATTAACCTTGATGAACCATGAGCTTTGAATACGCAGAATAAGAGCATATACAAGCACATAGCAAACTTCATGAAACTCATATCAAACCTGTAAATAGAGCTACAGAAATTTGAGACAAATGCTAAATCAGACATCACTTAAAAATCTTGGGCTACAAAAACCGTCAAATATATAGATGGTGCAATTTATTTCCTTTTCTGTTTGTTTTATGTTATGAATACTTGCCCTGGTGACAGAGTTGTAAATGCTTTACCATATTGCACACTATAGTTTTTAACAGTACTTCATAAACTATACCAAGTAGTGAAATTGCTTAGAAAGGTCTTTAAAACACAGACTGGTGGACTCTTCTTCTTTTGGACTCGGTAAGCTTATAATGAGCCTGATAATCTGCATTTCTAAACATCTCCCTTGTCATGCTGATATTACTGGATCCTAGACTATACCTGGAAAATTACTACCAAAAAGTATATTATCAAGTTGCAGCTTGAAGATTGATTAGCCTAACTCATTTCTAGTTTAAATATGTCCATTGAAGTTTATTTGTTGGAAACTATCGCCAATGCAACAGTTTGAAGTAGGACTCTAAGAAGATATAGTGCCTTTTATTGATCCATTCTTTATGCATTAATCTACATTTAAGAATTGATTAATGTCATTATCTTGAAAATAGGTATTATAAGAGTGGGTTTTTGACAAAAAGTAAGATTGGCCCTCCTCATCCCCCTTTACCATGCTTGCATGACCTTCGGCTTTCTGCAGTGTGATGACACAGGAAGAAGGCCTTTCCCAGATGTAGGAACCTGGACTTTGGTCTTCCTGGCTTCTAGGACTGTAAGAAATAAATCTGTTTTTTTTTATTTTTTAATAAATTATCCAGTGTTAGATATTCTGTTTTAGTAGGACAAAATGTACGAAGACAATTTGCAAACTCAAGTTTTTCTTGCTGTTCAGAAAATGTTTATTTTCCTATTATTGCAGTTATAAATCTTTCATGTAAAGATTTATGACCATGCTATTCCAGAATTTTTTGTTTGTGATATTACTCTTCTAAAATAAACAGTTCAGACTCATCTGATTTGTTAAAAATACAGAAGAAAATGGAGAGATAGCTCTTATTTATGGATTTGAAGAAGCAATATTGCTTAAATGGCCATATTGCACAATGTAGTCTACAGATTCAATGCAATCCATATCAAAATATTAATAACTTACTTCATTAAATTATGAAAAATACTGACTTATATGGAAATAAAAATATGAATATTCAAAGCCATTTTGAGTGAAAAGAACAAAATAAGAAGTATTAAATCTCTGACTTCAAAGTATACTAAAAGCCGGGCGTGGTAGCGCATGCTTGCAATCCCAGCATTCGGGAGGCTGAGACCGGAGGATCCTGGTTCGCAGCCAGCCTCAGCTACCTAGTGAGGTCCTCTGCAATTTAGTGAGACCCGGTTTCAAAATAAAGAATAAAAAATAGGGCTGGGGGTATAGCTCGAAGGTAGAATGTCCCTGAGTTCAATCCCCAGTACCACACACACAAAAAAAAAGTATACTAAAAAATAGCAATAATTTAAACTGCCTGGTATTGACACAAAAACAGACGCACAGGAGAGTGGAACCAAATAGAAAGCATAGAAGTAAATACATATGTGAATTGCCAGCTAATTTTCAACGAAGGTCATTTTTCTCAATGAATAGCTTTGGTAAGATTGAATAATCACATGGATAATCTTCTCTCTCACCAGTTATAAAAATCAACTCCGAATGCATCAAAGACTTAGGTATAAGACCAAACACTATGAAACTATAAGAAGAAAAGATACGTCAATTGCTATAGGATATTGGAATGGACACAACCCCACAAGCACAGGAAATAAAAGCAAAAAATAAAAATGGGATTATATAGAATTAATAGCTTTGGTACAACAAAAGAAAAATCAAGAATAAATAAACAACCTATGGAATGGGAGAAAATATATGCAAACTATATATTTGGCAAGAATTCGAAAATTAAATATAAGCCAGGCATGGTGGCGCATGCTTGTAATCCCAGCATTTGGGAGGCTGAGACAGGAGGATCTGGATTTGAGGCCAGCCTCAGCTACCTACTGAGGCACTCCGCAACTTAGTGAGACCCTGTTTCAAAATAAAGAATAAAAAAAAAAAAAAAAAGGCTGGGGGTGTAGCTCAGAGGTAGAATACGCCTGAGTTCAATCCCCAGTACCGCAAAAAAAAAAAAAAAAAAGAAAAGGGAACACAAAAAGCTCAATAGTGAAACCACAGATAAACTTATTTAAAATGAGTAATGGATCTAAATAGACATTTCTCAAAAGAAATCATACAAATGGCCAGCAGGTATATGGAAAGTTCTCATCATTACTAATCATAAGTAAAACACAAATCAAAGCCAATTTTGTTATAGGCATGTGTGAACATGCCACAGTGAAACCCACTATTTTGTATAATTATTATGCACAAACAATTTCAAAAGAACAACTACTATCAAAAAAGACTAAAGATAGCAGGTGTTGGCAAGGACGTGGAAAAGGTGGAGAGAAGGAATCCTTTGAACACTGTTGGTTGAAATGTAAATTTGTATATCCATTATGGAAAATAGTGTGAGGGTTCCTCAAAAATTAAAAAAAAAAACAGAGCTACCATGTATTCCCACTGCTGGGTATATATTCAAAGAAAATGAATCAGTATTTTCAAGAAATATCCAAACTCATCTCTTTATTGCAGCATTATTCCCAAAAGCTAACAAATGAAAAAAAGACAAAAACAAAACAAACAAAAAAAAACCTAAGTGTCCATTATCCAATGAATCAATAAGGAAAATGTGATATATTTGCACTGATACAGTTTGAACATTAAATATCCTCTAAAGATCCATAGGCTGAAGACTTGGTTACTACACTGTCGTGCTATTGGAAACTTTTGGAGGTGAAGCCTTCTGGAAGAAAGTTAGTTCATTGAGGGTGTGCTCTTGAAGAGACTACTAAGGCACCAGACATTTCCTCTCTTTTTTTCTCTGGGATAGCAGAAGGTGAGTAGGCCTACCATGAATTTCTACTACAATTTTTTGTGCTACCACAGACCCAAAGTAATAAGGTCAAATAGCCATGGGCCAAAACCTCTGAACCATGAGTCAAAATAAATGCTTTTTTCTTTTAAGGTGTTTATCTCACTCATCTGTCACAGGAACAAAGAGCTAATATATTCACAATGTAATATGACTCAGTCACTAAAAATGAAATCCTGTCACTTGCAACAACACAGATGGAATTAGAAGTCATTATGATATATGACATAAACAAGGTACTGAATGATAAATACATGATATCACCCATAAGCTAATTGCAAAGAACTTGGAAATGGAATAGTGCTTACCAGAGGCTAGGGAGAACAGAGGGAAGGAGAAATAGAGAAAAGTTGATCAATTGGCACCAAGGTTAATTATATAGGAGTAAGAATTTCTGGTGAGTTATTGCATTGTAGGGTACCTATTGATAAAGCAATGAATCATGTATTTACAAAAGCTAAAGAAAAGATTTTAAATATTTTCACCATGAAGAAATGACAAATTCTTTAGGAAATAGATATATTTAACTTGAAGTGAGCATACAAAATGTATGTATGTATCTACACATCAATTTACCCCATTAATATTTATAATTTTGTTGTATATATCATTTGAAAAATAAGTTTCATTTTTAAAGATCAGAAAAATGTTAATTTCAGATTCATTTTCTTTACACCTTACGTATTTACATGTAGTGTTTAGAAATGTATAGATAATATGTTGGTTATGTAAATCATTACTCAAAATGATATACTATAAGGCAGATTATAAATTTAAGAAAATGACAATGGATAGTTGGGTTACTTGTGAGCAGTGACTGCAGAGGGTTAGGTAAATAGTCAATAACTCCAATACACTAGCTGCCCAAAGAACCATGATTATCAAAGAGAGATTCTGAGAAGCCAGTTACCTTGACCGTGAGTAGATCTGCCATCCTAATTCCTTGCTGTATACCATGCCAACAGTTTATATTCTTTGCCTCTTATGCACTTTCCCCAAAGAGCCTGATTTAAAATGCAGTTCTATTGCATCTGATTTCAGTATACAAAGAAACATTTGATAAGCTTGAATGAAGAAGCAGTTCTAATTATACATGAGAATAGGTCTTTCCATAGTCTAATGTTTAGTTTAAATGACCTTCTTCAAATTATGAGATAGTGAACTCATCCCAGAAGAATATAATATTCCAGAACTCAGTGTTTAATGACATAAAACTGAATGGAATTTCTAGTCCTGAAGATTTTGAAACATATCAATATCCAAAATAATTCAAAGCTTACAAAATAAGTTGTTTCTTATTCAAACTCCAAAAACATGTTTATATATTATATAAATGAGAAGGAAAATACATGATAGTCACAAGTGGTATAAATTGCATCATAAAGCTCCAGAATATTGTACTGTAATTTAGCCTCTTAGAAATCTGAGTTCTACTTAATAACATAGTCTTGGCAATAAAAGAGTATAAAAGTAATCATTAATTTGAGCACATCTAAACAAATTTGGGATATGTATTACAACATTTTCTTTAGGTCTTATTTCCCTTATTAATACCCCAAATTCCTCATAATTTTACATATTTAATAATGTAAAATCTACATGCAGATCTGGCTAGTGGCATAAATAAATTTATCTTTGAGTCAACAGGGTACCTAAAAATCCTTCCTTCAAAAAAACCTAGAGTTGATTAATGGGTACAGAGTTTGAGATCTTCAAGATGAAGTTCTGAATATATATCTCAAAACAATATAAATAAGTTGGGCATGGTGGTGCATACCTGCAATCCCAGTACTTGGTAGGCTGAGACAGGAAGATCACAGGTTTGAGGACATCCTTAGCAACACAGAGAGACTCTCAGAAACCTAGCAAGATCCTCTTTCAAAATAAAAAATAAAAGGTCTAGGGGTAGCTCAAAGGTAGAATGTCCTACCCTCTTTCTCCCCCCATATGAGAGAGAGAGAGAGAGAGAGAGAGAGAGAGAGAGAGGTCATTATACATTCTCTCTCTCATATGGGGAGAGTATATATACTATACTGAAATGTACAAAGATTAACATGTTAACTTCTTGATATTTCTGATGTTCTTTTGTCGATTTTAATTAATTTTAATTAATGATAATAACATTCTGTATTTTATAATCAAACCATGGAGTAAAGTATAAAAACTCAATTCTACCTCTATTTCAAATATATAGAACCTTCCATGAAAACCTAAAAATGCTATTACAAATTTTTTACTTTATAGCATATCATAGAAATTAATACAGTCATTCATTCTATAAAAATACTGTTTTAAGTACCTGTTGTGTAAAAATTATGGTTCATTTCCATTTTGCTATAGATATAAACAAAAGAGATGGTCCCTACCTTCTCTGGGTTTACCAAGGAAATGGAGATTGATCCATCTATGTAATGTAGTTTGGCAGTGTTGCCCAAGCTGGCTTGGAGATCCCAATCCTCCTGCTTCAGCCTGCTAAGTAGCTAGGATTACAGGCATGCACCCAGCTTTATGTCATCTTTTAAAATAGACTTTAAATATATTTTTGGGTAGACTTAACTATTTTATTTAGTCTTTCATTTCATACTTAAGAGAATTCCATTTTTGACTATTCCAAATAATGTTGCCACCCATATTATTTGAAAATATATTTGAGATTTGAGTTGTAGCTCAGTGGTAGAGTGATTGCTTAGTATAAACAAGGCACTGGTTTTGACACACACCAGTATAAAAAGATAAGAAAAAATAATGCACACACATGTATACACACATACATTTGAGTGTATGCGAAAATCCTTTCATTTACAAAAGAGAGATATGATGAAGGAAACACTTCGATCAACATGGTGTACATATACAAAGTTAGCAATGCCAATTTCAACTTTGTGTAAGGGGAAGGGGAGGGTGAAGGTGGAGGGGAGCTCACCAAGTGTGGTGTGCATGTATGCCTCTATCTCTCTAAACTTAACCATGATGTATGATTATGATGCACAGATAAAAATGACTACATAAATATATATGCTTCCAATTTAATTCAAAAGAGTTCATATTTTAAATTTTGAAAAAATTTGCTATATTATGTCCAAAGTTACCAATTTACTTATTATTATCATATGTCGTCTTCCTAATTCCAGCCTCACCATCCACAAGCAAGACTATCACAATTGCTTCCATTTTATTTGTGATTAACTCAGACAATATAAGTTTATGAGGTAATATGCTGTAGTAGTAAAAAAGTAATACTTTCTAATACTGGTAGTTGCAGTGTGATTTTTGGACAGGCAGTATCACCTGGGAACTTGTTAGAAATACAGATCCTGAGCCTCAACCTACACATACTGAATCACAATATGACTTTTAACGAGATCTCTGGTTAATCCGAATGCACATTAAATTTTGAAAAGGGTTGATTTAGGGTACCCAGGTCTAGGTTTTATCTTGTTACACTACATAAATACTGCACAGTTGTACAAACACGGACAAGTCAATACATTTAAGCAAGAGTTTCTATATCTACATTATGTGGGCAAAATATTATGTACCTCATTTGGTTTTCAGGTGACTTCAGTGAAGTAATATTTACAAAGTAGGTAGCAGAGATCTTGGAATGGGAGAATTGTCTAGTAAACACTGGATCCTATTAATTCTTTTGAATGCCTTATCACTGATTATGATCTGATTAGCATTTCTTTTTAATTGACTTCCTCTTTTTGACATTAACAATTGAGAATATTTAAAATATCAATGACTGAGGTTTACCATAGTTTTTCATTTGCTACATGGTTTTTGTGCACTGGGATAAAAAAAAAAAACTCACCCAACCTGATATTATATTTTGCATTAGATAGACATATAAATAAACTCAAGATTCATCAAAATTTATATAATTTAACCTTTTAATACTCTAATATATTTTCAAGTGTTCTTATTATGAAATTTACTTATGATCACCACTCTTCAATTATACTGGAGATGAGTAAACAGTCTATTTGTCAGCCAGTGCATATACATTCTTCACCAAGGCTGTTAACACTGTGTTCATGTGTGCTTCACAGGCCCTTTCTGTATGATTCAGGAAGTCAGGAAGTCAGGCCTTTACATTTATTTAGGAGAATATGCATACTCTAATAAATCTGACTGCTACCTTTCTCTCTTTATGTGGAATTTTAATTTTTTTTGGTTCAGTTTTATTTTATTACTTTTAGCACAACCAAACTTTGGTTTTATTAGTTGTTTGATAGAGTAAAAAGTTGAATATGCACATATTTGTTTATTTTTTCATTTACTAAATACTTTATCACTTCTGGTTACATGTACATGATAATGCTAATAGCCTATATTTATTATGAACAGGCCACTAGATGCATAAAATATTTCACCTGCGGTCAGCATTGGAGCATAGAGAACTTTTTTTATTTTATAAATGATAAGAACTTTCAAAATTTAGTATCAGGGAGGTTTATTTACATCTCTGTAGTAATTGTAGTGTTACTTCTATCCGTGTGTGTGTGTGTGTGTGTGTGTGTGTGTGTGTGTGTGTGTATAGGGGGAAGGGTATAGGGGTACAGGGATTGAATCCCCAGCACTCTAACTGTGATCTATGCCCCTAGTCTTATTTTATTTTTGTTACTTTGAAACAGGGTCTCACTAACTTGCAGAAAACCTTGCTAAATTGCTGAGGCTGACAGTGAACCTGGGATCCTCCTGTTTGAGCCTCCCAAATATTGGGATTACAAGCATGTGCCACCATATCTCGTCTTGTAATTTGAAATCCCCTACAGTGAATAAAGAGAATATAAATTGTATTCCATGATTATGACAGGTTAGGAGAAAGAAAAAGAGCAACCTAATAACAAGCTCTTTCTAATTAAAAGCTTCTTTAATCTACAGATATTTTAGATTAATAATTTAATATAGACAGATGTACAGTTTTTATTGCTACTAGGAAGGAGGCCAGAAATAAATGTGAACAAAAGGCTTCTGGTAATACATGGCAGAATTAAGCTAAGATGGGGCATGGGTAGAGATGCTAAGAAAAACCCAGCCCTGAGAAAGAGAATGCTTCCTGCTAGCACTGTGCACTTTGCTCTGCTCTATGTGACAAGCAGCCGCATTTTGCATGTTGGGAAAAAGCAAGTTTGCCTAGAGAGACTACAACTGGGCTGCAGGAATGCAGGCTGGCTGCAGTTGGAAAACAAAGAACCACTGAGAGAAATGCTCTAGCACTTCATATCTCACTGTAGGCACAGTCCACCACTAGAGAAATTTAAGGGCTGTGATGCACTTCAGTTAACTCAGCCAATGATAACTCAAACTGAGTGCAACAACAGAATAGTCTGCCTAAGTTTCTCACACTTGCAAAAGAGAATTATGTTTCTGGGTGTAAATGTGTTTTACCTCAGTTTTTAGTTCAATTGTAACAACCAAGGTCCATCACCCAGTCACACTTTCTAAGACATGCTAAAAAGGAAAATATTCTACCTGTTTGCAAGTGAGAAAACAGTCAATAAAACCAAAACAAGTGATAATCTAGATTTTGGTACTATGAGAAAGGGATTAAAGTGACTATAACTAATATGTTATAATCCTCTAGGGAAAGGGAAATAATATTCATGAGGAGATAGGAATTATCATCAGAGAGAGAAAATATAAAAAAAAAATCAAATGGAAAGTATGATAGACACATAATGTGTATACAGTATAAAATAAGAAAAGAAATGTGTACAAGATTCATACACACACAAATATACATTTAGGTGTATTATAATCAAATCAATGAAAGCAAGTGATTAATAAAATATCCTAACAAACAGAAAAAGAGAGGGAATATCACATAAACAGGAAAATAAATAGAAATGACAACAGAGTTCTTATCATAAGCTGTATAAGCCAGAACACAATGAAAAGAAATTTTGTATTACTAAAGTAATCAAAATGTATCAGCAAAGAATTATAGAGCAGGAGAAAATATATTTTAAAAGTGAAGAATAAATTAATGTATGTTTCATACAAATATAAATTAATTCATTGCACTGTACTAAGTAGCAAAGAAAACTTATCAGGTAGGAAAATCATGGTATCAAGTGAAAATTTAGATGTTAAACCAAGAAATAAAGAGCACCAAAAATAGTAATATTTAAGTAAATACAGAATAATTTTGTATGTTTATTCATCCTAAAAGATAATTAATTATACAAAAATATGGGAACAATGTGTTCTGAGGGTAATTTTTATAGAATTCGTTTGTATAACAGCAGTAACAAAAAAAATGGGACAGATAAAAGAAAATATGCTGTTGTAATATTTTTATCTTTTGTGCTCAGTGATGTAAAATTATTGTAAAATAGCTAGATAAGACACAGATTATTATAATATGCTCTAAAACAATATATATATATATATATATATATTTTTTTTTTTTTTTTTTTTTTTTGCGATACTAGGGATTGAACTCAGGGGCATTCTACCTCCGAGCTACACCCCCAGCCCTATTTTTTATTCTTTATTTTGAAACCGAGTCTCACTAAGTTGCGGAGTGCCTCACTAGGTAGCTGAGGCTGGCCTCGAACCCGGATCCTCCGGTCTCAGCCTCCCGAATGCTGGGATTACAAACGTGCGCCACCACGCCCGGCTCTAAAACAATATTTTAACTTCAAAATTAAATTGAAAACTATTAATGTAAGTCAACAGTGGAGTTGAAATGGGACAAACATAGTTAATAAAAAGGGAGCAAAGAAAAATAAAAGAGAATAGAATGCACCAAAAAGAACACAAATGCCAAAGGGATTGGCTTTAGCACAATCTTCCTGATAAATATGTTAAATGAAAGTGGTTTAAATACTTCAATTAAAAGGCAGAGATTAACAGATGGAATAAAAACTCAATGTCCACCTAAATGCTGTTTGTAAGAAATATATTTCTAATAAAGCATAAAGTCTAATGATCATATAGATTAAATGTAAAAGAATGAAAAATTATACAGTATAAACAGTACTCAAAGGAAATGTAGTGAATACATCAATATCAAATCTAAAGAGGACTTCAAATAAAAAAATTACTTGAGATTAAGCCTACTATGTAATCATAATATGATAATTTATCAGTATTTAAGAAATATACATTTTTTGCTTAATTAAAAGAGCTTCAAAATAAATAGGTGGAAACTAATAATAGTGAGAGAAGAATTAAGATAATAAAGTGCAGTTGATTAACAACACCCTTGCACAATTTTTGGTAACTCAAGTAGGCATAAAATCAGATGAAAGAAATCAACTTAATTAGCAGTCACACAATACTGAACACACTGAATATACACAAATATTCCAAGTGGATATCAACCACTGAAAAAATAAAACTATATGCAGAAAAAAAATTTTCAGCAATTTAAAAGAACTGAATTCACACAAAGAATATAATTAAACAATAAATAGTTTGTAAATCAATAACAGCAAGGTGTCTGGAATAAAAACACATGCTTCTAAATAAATCATAAAAAAGAAGAAATTGCAAAAGAACCTAAAATCTATTTCCTGCTTCATTAAATGAAAATAGATCATAGCAAGATTTGAAGGATGCAGCTAAGACATGTTGAGTACTGTTGTATTTTTCAATGGTTATTTGAAGAAAAAAAACTCAAATTAATGATCTGAGCTTCTTACTTAGCAAATTATGAAAATAATAGATTAAACACAAAGCAGATAGAAGGAAGATTGAAACAAACATACATAGAAGGATAAAAATCAGTGAATTAACCAACACATATTTAGTCACCTGTCTTTCAAAAAAATGTAAAGACAGTGCAAGAAGGAACGATAATTTCACTTCTTTTTCCAACAAATGCTGCTAGAATATTTGGATATCAATATGTTTAAAAATATAGATACAGATCGTACATGTCTAATAAAAATTGAATAAAATAAATGTAAAAAAACTATAAAATGCTAAATGAAGAAATACAGAATTCTGGATGAAAAATTCTAGGTGTCTATATACATGATCTTGTGTTTAGTAATGAGTTATCAGACTATCAGACACAACACTAAAACCATTATTCATGGAAGAAATAATTATTTGATTGAATTTCATTAAAGTTAGAAACTTTGGCTGTGAAAAAACACTGTTAATACAGGAAATTAAAAGAATGGGAGAAAATATATGAAAAACCACATATCTGATAAAGGGCTTGTATCCAAACTCATAAAGAAATACTGAAACTCAACAATTAGAAAGAGAACAAAAAAAA
Source organism: Graphiurus murinus (assembly GCA_004027655.1). NCBI lineage: Eukaryota > Metazoa > Chordata > Mammalia > Rodentia > Gliridae > Graphiurus > Graphiurus murinus. The sequence continues at coordinate 107,546 of PVLC010002738.1, forward strand.
GATATAAAAAGTCACCTCAGAGAAGATGATATAAAGATAGTAAATAAGTATAAGAAAATACATATGTTCAAAATCATTAAGGGAAACAAAGTTAAAGCATGATGCTACACCACACTTAACAGAATGGCTCAGAATCAAACCAAAATGAAACCTGACAGTGACAACTTCTAGCAAAAAAACAACAACAAAGAAAAAGGTACTCTCATTCTTTGCTAGTGGGCATCAAAATTATGCAAACACTTTGGAAGATATAGTGTGGCCATTTTTTACTATGTAATAGTCTCACTTCCTTGGGAAAAAAGAGAAGGAAGGAAGGAATGGAGGGAGGGAGGGAGGGAGGAAATAATATTCTCAAATATAAAATAAACATAAAATTTAAGAAGAAAAGAAATTAGATACTGATTAGAGGAATGCAAGGTAAAACAAAAATCTGAACAAATAAAAATATTATGATATATCCATTAAAATACAAGATTATTCTTCAATCAATGCAAATAAGTGACTACTAAGTGCAATGATGTGGATGAATCTCAATAGCACAATGTTAAGTGCAAGAAACACATTTTATGTGTATATATGATGACTCCATTTATGGAACATTATGATAAAGGCAAAACAAATGTATGGACAACAAATGAGTGGTTGTCAAGCGTTTGAGAAAGGAAGATGAGATGAATGCCAAAGGACTGGGTGGTGGGGTGTTTGGTGATATAGTTGTTCTATATATTCATCAGTTAGTGGTTAAGCAACTCATCAAACTGTGCTCTTAAGCAGGATGATTTTTATTTATGTATGCAATATCTCAGTAATACAAGCTTTTTACTACAAAGTTTAGGCAATAGGTCAACTGCATCAGAAATACTTGGGGACTGAGCCGGGCGTGGTGGCGCATGCTTGTAATCCCATTACTTGGGAGGCTGAGACAGGAAAATTACAGGTTCTCAGCTAGCCTCAGCTACTTAGTGAGGTCCTCTGCAACTTAGTGAGACCCTGTTTCAAAATAAATAATAAAAAAAAATAGGAGTGGGGTGTAGCTCGGAGGTAGAATGCCCTGGGTTCAATTCTCAGTACAGCAAAAAAAAAACAAAAAAAAAAAACTTGGGGATCAAAGGTTGTCAAACATTAAGATGTCAGAACCCCAAGAGGACCTAATGAATAAGAATCTCTGGACAGGAAATCTGATAAACTATACCTTTCAATAGCACTCTGCCACGCCCCTGCTGTGATGTAAACATTTTTTTTTCCAATCTTCTAGGCTTGGAATGCCTGCTGAAATTAATCAATTCCTCTTGGCTCCCTGGGAACAGGCATAATCATCCCTTTTATTAATAATTATGAGACTTTTTATATAATACACTTTTTGTACCAGAGTTCTGAGGAAACACACATTGATTTTGATGTACCAAGGAAGACCGAAGACTTTTATATCTCATTGGCACACACAACGGGGCTGAATTTGGACCTAACTACTTCTAGGGATGTAGAAAAGTTCACCCTATCAAGATCTTCATATAGATCTATGCAGAGGCTTATGGAGAAGTGAGTGTAGCAGTTTGCTTTGTTTAGGAGTCTCGGATGAATTGAGCACATAACACCTGTGCTCAGCGGTCTACTGGTGACTTAT